>JARHVA010003200.1:1982500-2114867 GCA_037957365.1 Torreya grandis
TGTGAACCCAATTCACCTAAATCTAACTTAGGTTTTTTACCCTTATACACCTTGGTGTTTGTTGTTTTTCATTCACACTGGTTTCCGATTTTAGTGTTTTATGCCCCCTTTCCAACCTTAATGATTCATTTCCTTTTGTGTGTGGATTTTTTTCTATAATAAGAGTTTATATTAAGAGAATGCATTTGAGTGTTTTATCTTTTTTGGATGATAAATTTTAATATGTGAATTTTTCAAATGAAAAAATTATCAATCAATGCATTAATCTATTTATAAACTCACATTTTTTGAATACATGGAATCTAAAAGACCTAACTTAAATACAAAACAACATAAAATAAAAACCAACATGTTTCAATATTGGATAAAATGGAAAATACTGTAGCTAGGTAGGATTAAGGGTTACCTTCATGAATTCTCATAACTAAAAATATTTTTGTTTGTGAAGTGTTATACTCATGGTGGTAGTCTGCTTTGCCACTCCCTCAGATCTCTAAGATTAAGTGGTTAGAAAGGTCAATATAAAATTTGGCCTATGGTTTTATAAGCCTCTATCTTGATCAGGAAAGTTTCAAATATGTTAAAAGGTGTCAGATGTTACTCATGTATATTATTCCTCTTGTTGGGATCATTCCAAATTTACCTATGCCAAACTTGTAATAATCTTAAAGAAATTCTTATGGGGCAACTCTGAAGGCACCAAAGGATTTCACTAGGTTTCTTGGGATATATATTTCAAACCAAGAGCTCCTAGAGGTCTTGGTCTCCTTGACATTAGAATACAAGGCCATGTCTTATGTCTCAAGTGAATCATTTAGGCCTTATAAAGGGATGAAGCATGGAAAATTCTACTTAGAAACTACGCCACTCAAAGGAAATCTTATGGGAAAGGGAGCTTGGAATGGTTTAAATCTCCAAAATATTTTTATCACTCAAATCCATGTTACCATTATTGGCATGTTTTTTGCTAAGAGTATTTGGAAGGCTTGAGAACTTCTCAAAAGACACTTACGATGGGATGGGAACATTTTTTATTTGGGATCTTTTTTAAATCCCATTCATGATGGTGGTCTCTTATCATTAACTTATATGAAGTGTTTTTCCCTTTAGTTCCCAAGACCAAGAGCCTTCATCTATTCATAAAGGCATAAACTTAATTTCTAACCTCTTTTGTAAATAAACAAGGGATTGGGTTCCTTGGAAATATCTTTGGATTAAGTATAATCAATAGGATAGAGACCAATATTTTATCTTATAATTTCAAAACTATATGCATGAAATAAATATTCAAAAAAAAGAAGATCAATCTCCTTCAATATGGTGGATTGATTGGAAATGGTCTATTGAGATGACATTCTTTCAGTAGTAAAGGTGGTTAGGTTATCAACTTCTCTTCCCTCAACACCTTCAAGATTATGATCTCAATGCCAAGTGGAAATTTAAATCCACTAAGTAACTGTGGAAAAGAGGGTCTGAACATGTGTGGGCTGCCATCATTGAGCCCAAATAATCACACTTATTATGGTGTATTTATCACCATGGATTGGCACCCAATTATTTCACATGGGAATGGGCCATCATGTCTACTTAGTTTGTAACCAACCATAATCTTTAAAGCATTTATTTTCATTATACAAGCATGCCCAATCGATCTATATTTATATTCTCACCCTTTTTAATCCATTCCATCCATAAAAAAATAATTGGATGATGGTGATTTTAGGGGATTCAATCATGATTATTCCAAAATTCACATAAATTTGGCATATTTTTAAACAAATTATCTTTTAATAATAGACAAATAGGATTGTTGTTATTTTTTCTTATGCTATTCTTGAGTACTAGTTCCCTATTTTTAACAAGTTTAATGTTTTATTAAATTTTATGCTTTAGATACAGGTTCAATAAAATAAAGTGCATTTTGAGGTGGAACACCTCTATATTTTATTGGATCATTGGGGGAGTGCCCCTTGTGATGATAGTTGATCCCTCTCTACTCCCCTTGTCACCAGTTACCCCCATAAGGCCATGGGTTTATATAATAGGGGGAAACTGATCCTATAGTAGATGTTACAGTGGTTCCCATTAGTGGTATCTTCTAACACTCTAAGTGAGTCCTCCTACTATTGGTGGATAAGAGTGGTCAACACCTCATAAAGTAAATTCCTTTTGTTACTACTTTCCATCTCTCCTCTGAAGCAAGATGTTGTTGATGATAAAGACAAATAAAAAGATGAGATGGTTGGGAGTACATGACTGATACTATAGAACCACCTACTTGAAGTGGTTGGGAGGGTTGGGGAGACAAAGCAAATAACCCACCACCTCCTCTACCACTACTTTTTATTGATCCAATTGCTTAATGTTTTTATTGAAGGTAAATGTGAGTTTTGAAAGGGACTCTACCCATTACAAAATGCCACCAAAGTGACAATATAACCAATGGCTATAAACCACAAACAAAGTAACAACCAACTAGAACAACCAATAAATAGCACATACATAACTGATTCATAGCACAAGATTATAGTCAATGATTATTCTTCCACTCTTAATATGTAGACGTCCATTCATTGATCATACTTTGAAAATTGATTTCTAGTCCATTGACCAATCCCTCCTAAGCACAAGAAGAAGTCTCACCCTTAAGCTTTTTCTTGGGTAGACTATCATTGCCTTGAGAACTAGCATTGTTGAAAAAATTAGCCAATCCCTCCATACTTTGCATAGCATTATGTACAGTAACCTTACTAAAAGTATCCAACATATTCATCCTTTGCTTGAGTTCTTTATTTTCATTTTATAACCTAATCATTCTTTCATTCAAAGTTTCAATGTGGGAAGACATCTCAATCTCTTTTTCTTGTGAGTAATATAATCCATCTTGATTTTTAAGATTACTCCCTTCCTTTCTAAGTCTAGATTGCTTAATGTTAACTCTTGTTTTATTTTTCCCTTTATATGGCTCTAATATTCTATATTTTCATGTTTTTAGTTGAAAAGCTTATTAGCTATTTTTTTAAATACTTCTCGACCTTGACCAATGTGATTGTGATAAAATGTAATCTTTGCACTCACTTTTTTGCATGATTACTTTATAACATAATGTTTTTAAATATATGGGATAAAGTTTTCAATAAAAACCCCAACACACTTCCAACTCCACTGAAAATTCAATTATATCCATCGAGTGGACAAGTTTATGTAGATGTTTCATGATTCATGTATAGTAAGCGATTTCAATAATAATTTTTAAGAGATCAATACAATATGACAAAAGTTGTGTCTTATATTTTATCAATGTTCTTATCACTCAAGGCCTAAATTTGGTGGCCGTATGGCCATATTTACATTTTTTAGGTATAAAATAGAATCATTTTTTAGGAGATTGTATTAAATACAAGGTAAAATTTAAGGTAGGTCATCAAAAAATTACTAATACACACACACACACACACACACACACACACACACACACACAGAGAGAGAGAGAGAGAGAGAGAGAGAGAGAGAGAGAGAGAGAGAGAGAGAGAGAGAGAGAGAGAGAGAGAGAGAGAGAGACTTTCTCCAATAGTTCTTCCTTATACTATGAATTTTAAAAGTAATGTTGAATAGTTAACTCACATCAAAAAAAATCATGACAAGTAGGGTAAATGATTACTATCACCCATTTTTTCTAGCGTTCCTCTTCTTTAATTAAAGCAAGCAAAGGAAAAAATAAAATATTATCATAAATGACCAAATGACCATATTTAATTAAATAAGGTGAAGAAAAATATTTTGAATGTTTATCTTGAATGATCTGAAATAAAATAAAAAAATAAGGATGAAATGTTTATCATGAATAACAAAAGGAATGGGGGGAAAATGTTTATCATGAATGACCAAACACACAATAAAATGTTTAACACACTCGACAATTTTTCTAATCAAGTCCCTTAGATAGGGGTGTCTCTCCTTTTATAGAACACATGGAAGGAACATAATGCTAAAATTTTCAATCAAAGGGCCATTGAATCTCATGGATTTAGCTCCGTACGATCAATAACATTAGAGAATCTATTTTTTCACTTATTGAAGCACCCTTTTGATCTTCATCACAAAGGAGTTCTGATTTTTCAAAGACTTCTTATTACTTCTTTTCAGTCCATCCCTTATCCTACCTCTAATGCTAAAGGTCACATTGTTCTTCCCATCCATGGTTTCAATAGAATTTATAATGATTTAGCCTCTAAGGGAAATTCGGGCAATGTGAGTATATGAGGCTATGGTTGGGACCTCAACAACTTCATTGCCTTTATATATATATATATATATATATATATATATATATATATATATATATATATATATGGTGCCAATACCAATAATAGCATTGAAGGGCAAGACATCATTGAAGGCCTCATTGAAACATGGAAATTAGGTTGGAAACAGATCCAACTAATCACTGACTCAAAAATTTGGATTCAAATTTTATCTTAGTTGAATCTTTATAGTCCCAGAGGTTAGAGAATGAGCTGACTTTTTCATAAAATCCTTCAGCTTCATATAAATTTTATTAGATTTTTATTCATGCACACTTCTAGGTAGTTCAATAAGGTGGCTGATGTTCTCTCCAATTGGGATCTTGACCACTCCAACATGAAGGGCTATGGTCTTCCTCCCTTATGGTGGCCATCTCATCTTAGAGAAGTGGTTTCACTAATGGTTACCTTAGATCACAATCAAGTAGCCAATCCCATTTGTAGCTAAGTGGATCAATTTTGGCTTCTCTCTTTTTGCTAGTAGTTGTTACTCTATGGATTTTTGGAGGGATGGTAGCCTCCTCTCTTTTTTATGATGTTGGATAATTAGCTTCCAACTTTGGTTAAGTTAGTTGTGTGTTGCTTATTCCTTTGACCTTGTTTGTTTGCATGAGCCTTAAGATATCGGTTTTGTTGGTTTTTATCTACTACATATATAGTCCAGTAACTGATATTCTTAAGGTTAGACGTACTTTTGAGCATGCCGAAGAAGGAAGCCCAGATGCGAGCCCTATGTAATTTTGATAGAAAATATACCCATGCCTTCTTGAGTCTCGCTTAAATGTGGCATCTTCTTGAAATGTTTTTCAAATTTTTTTTTAAAAAAAGTTTAATACACTATAAAATATTTATTGAAACAATTTCCTTCCTAAATAAAAGTATTAATGCTCGTTTAAAATTTTTAATGAACTTATCAAAATTTTATAAAATACTCAAAATGCTCAAATACATATTCTAAATGATTGGAATAATTTTTTAGATTTAAAAATAATTAAAATTATTAAAATCATATTATATAATTAATCTATTAAAAAACATTAAATACATAAAAAATTTAAACTTATTTATATATATTAATTAATAATTTTTCAAATTTAAATATCAATTTAATTTATTTATTATCCTATCCTATTCTTTCTTTCTTAAGGCATCTGTTTAACTTCAATCATTACACTGCGTTTTTCTTTTCTAATAAATCTACTTTATTTTAATGATCATCATTTTATCATTTTTATTTTAATATTAATTATTAATTTTAATTTAACAATTAATCCTCCCTTATTGTTATATAAAACATTGACTTTAATTCACTTATTATCTCACTTTGTTCTTTTCTAAGGTATCGATGATCATTCTACTTTATTCTTATGTAACACATGAATTTTATTTTAATAATTATTCTAATTTATTCAATCCTAAGGAGTTTACACTAAAGTTTTGGTAAATGTTAAGAAAGAGGAAATGAGGATTGGGCTTGTATTGCAGCCTAAAAAATGGCTGATCCCGAATTGTTTGAATTTGTTGAGGTAGCTCAAGAAGAATGGTTTACTAACCCACAATTATAAGGAGAACCTAGCCAGGCCAAGGGTGCCATTACCACACAAAATTTATTTAGAGGCTCGGACATAGAAAGGTTGGTGTGTTTTCAAATATTTAGGAAAAATGGCAAGCTTCTTAGAACACTTTTGAGTAGATACAATGAGTGCACGATTAAGTTCTCGTCACATATCTTTATACACAAATTTTGTGAGAATTGTAAAAGCAACATGGTTACATGTAATGGGAGTGCCATTAAATCCATATAAATTGACGAACTGACCATGTCATACCAACATCAATGCAACGTTCTCAAAAGGAACATTGAAACGTGGTATCCCCATTAGTATAGTCATCAAAAAAAGTGGTTCAAGTACTTGTTGAAAGCACTTACTAAATGCAATATGAAGTGATGTTAGCAAACAACAAAAGAGGGGGAAAAAAAAGTTAAGGGAGTTATTGACATCAGATAGCAGATGATAATATTGAGGGAGGAATTTGATTGGTTAAAATTCTTGGCCACTGAGATTTTAAAATATAGTAAGAATCTTATTACAAGAATGAGTTAAGCATTTCAATATCAATGTTCAATCTTCTTAATTTTCTTCACACAATAGAAATTATCAAAAGGGCTCATAGTTTTGGGAGTTGATTTTTCACCAACGAAAGTGTTTACAAATATTTTTTTACTTAAAATGAGGATATCATTATTTGCAATCACAAAAGTTTGAAAAGTGGTTCATAAAGACCAGATAAATTATCATGCACCCACGTGTCTCTAAACAAATAGTTCATTATCTTGCATCTCCAACCTCCATAATAGTGTGATTATTATGGCACATGCGTTTGTAACCCAAAAAGTTATCCACTACCATTCTTTATCAACATAATATGTTTGTGTAGAGTGAAACTATGTTGCAAACAATGCCACTGCAAGCTCAACCATAACAAACAAAACCAAAAGGATACAACCATGCATCCTTAAAAACCACCTATGAAGTGAAAGCAACAACAAGGGCATCCACATAAACCTCCCCCTAAGAATGTCTCTTAAGACAATGTAACCTCAATGGGACCAAAAATTTCCTAGGACCTTTGTGGAATTGGACTATGGCACATTAGTTGTCACAAGAATACATGAAGAACATCTTACTTCATGACATGGGCTATGTCATATATGGATAAGAGGAGAAGGAGTGGAATTGGACTGTGGCACATTAGTTGTCACAAGAATACATGAAGAACATCTTACTTCAAGACATGGGCTATGGCACGTATGGATAAGAGGAGAAGGAATGGTTCTTGTGGAATATCGTGCACATGGATCAAATCAATAACAAGGTCCCCAAAATTCTAGTTATAGATCACCCAACTATTCTAGGGTGAATTAATGTGAACACACATGAGAAAGAATAACAGTGCAGGGAATTGATGCAAGCCATTTTCTTGACATTGGTAGGAACATGGTCAGATACAACAATAAGCCCATTAAATATGGTAGGCGATGTTGAAATATGCTCAAATAAACTATTGACAATGAAACACAAGGAGGATCTTGCAAGATGGAACCCACCAACTCTGTGTATATAAGTTAAAATTTCTAGTGAAGAGGAGAAGGAAGAACCCAAAACAATCTCATTTTAATTAGTAAAAATTTAACTAGAAACATGTGAGAAAAAACTATGTACTCTAGTGGGGGGAAGGTTTCCCACACCTAGTGGGGGTCAAAAATAAGGACTTGCATCCAGCCTAATAGCACCACAATAGGAGGAACTAGAAGCATCACAAAGGGAAATGGGGTTGAAGATATATCAATGGAAGAAATAGATTTTGTAAACGCCATATTCCAGAGTTGAGTTTTCTATGCCAAAACAAGATACCTTGCCAACACAACAATCAACACCACCATCTTCACCTTCGGTCCAATTATTTTAGTACATCGTGGCTACCCACTACAATTTCCATGAAAGTCTCCACCACAACCTATCAATTCTCCATGACCACGTTCGCCTCCACTTTCTACATACATTTCACATACTTATCCCCATTCCCCTATGTATTCCACACTAAAGGTTACAACCCCTCCCCAAGATCCAAGACCTTATTTGACTATTTCAAGGGCATCCTTCATCACATCAGTGTTTCTTATGTAACAAATTGGATCACTGGTTTCATAAGAAATATTGGCAGCAACTACTACATAACTTGAACAATCACCTTCTTCAACCCATCAAAACAAACCAGCAGACCAAATCATGGGAGAAGAACAACATTTCATAGATAATGTGAAGTCACACACTCGAGTTGCAAAAGAGGCAGAAGAAGTTGCAAAGGAGAAATAGATGCAAGAGAAAGAAGTCTAAGCTAAAGCAGGGCATGATAAAATGTTGCAAGATCAATCTACAAAGGAAAAAGAAGAAAATAAAGAAGAAGAAACTCCTAAGGAGTAAAAATCCAAAAAGAAGGTTACGCAGGCCAAAGCCTCATAAGAACATGATGAAAATTAAAAAGCTAAGAAAGAGATAATTATGAAGTATCAGGCAGACAAATCTTAGGTCGAGAAGGAAAATAAAGAGAAAGAAGAGATAGAGTTGCAAGACAATGAGACTTGCAAGGAAGTAAAGAAGCAGAATTAGGAGGAAGAAAGAATTCAAAAATAGAAAGAAGATAAGCGGGTTGAACATGGGAAGGCTAATGAGGAGAAATATATTCAACTTGAGGTTGTGAAGAAATTTGTCACAAAATAAAGTACGGATGGAATTAGAAAAACAACAATACACCACTAACGGGCAGTTAATCAACACAACAAACCAACAAGACCAAGGCACAAGTCCGACGGGCCAAGGTTTAGATGCAAAAGTGGCAGGGAAAGGTGAATCAAAATCCTAGCCAATATAGACAACTACGATGTCTGGATCAAGACTGATAGGCTTGTAAGGGGAAATCTCGCATGAAGGTGATGATACACTCGGCAGTTGATGCACATACGATTTCGTGGAGAGGAATGATTGGATAAAAATATTGATACATAATGATTATTTCAGAATTGGAGTGAAGGTGATTGGGACACGTCTGGGATTTGGTGGGCTCTTGAGGATCTATTTTTTAGTTAATATTTCATGAATGCCTAAGGGAAAATAATGAACCAGGAAGCAGTGAGTTCACTTTTTACAGAGGAAAATGAGTGCACTGTCACTGATGGGCCTGAACAAAGGTGAACATGCATGGTTGAGACATGAAAATAATAAATGAAAACAATAAAAGAATGGATATTGAAATTAAAAATATTAATTTTATAGATTTTTATTTTCATAATCTTTTAATTTATTGTTTTATACAATTTATAAATAAAAACATATTAAATGATTAATCTTAAATTTACTAAAGATGAAAAAAATCCACAGAAATTGATTATGTTTTGAATATATATGACGTAGGCATGGTTCTTAGAGAAAAATGATAGTAGAAAAATTGATATGTAATAACCCTCTCGAATTATGGGTGAATGTAATGAAGACATACATCTGTCATCCGAGAGTGCTGGAAGCTTTATTGTTTGGTTTGAACCTTGTGAAATCATATGTAGGAAAGAATGATATAGAAGCAAACAATCAGTTTCTTCCAATTTCAAAAAGGAAAATATGGACAAAACTAAAATAAAATTATATTTTTTATGCTGATTTAATTTATTTCACATTTTAAATTTTGAAAAAGTAATCTCATGTCTTTTCTATCACCCATCTAAAACAATAAATTAATCAAAATAATAAATGACTAGTACAAAACTAATAGTAAGAAACTAAAAAATAATGTAACATAAATTAATTTGGTATTGAATACACATTCTATCTTAAGAAAATAAGTGAATCCATATTAAATGACTTGTCATAAATAATTGAGAGGAAATTTTAAAAAACAAGTTTGTGCATTTTAATTTGTCAATGAATATAGATGAGGCACACAAGATTCCCTGAAGAAGAATGTCAGTAACAAACTTGATATTTGATGGTCATCTCATGTTCTAGATGTATAAGATGAGGACGTGTGATTATCACTCGGTAGGTACTTGAGACTCTATTGTTTACTTAAGATATTGAGAAAGCATAAAGGTGATTACTTAGATTATAATTAAAATATAATAGTAGGAAGTTACTAGTATTACATATTTATAAAATATACATCTGTCAATATATAATCTATTCAAAATATTAAATTAAGTCATAAATTAACATGAAGAAGCTAGAAAATAATATAACATAGATTAATTCAAAATTGAATACATATGCCATCATAAAATAATAAATAAATCAAAATATTAAATGACTTGCCATAAAATAATTTTCAAGAAATTAATAAAAAAGTCATACATAGTAATTTGACATTGAATACATATGAGGCACACATAATTTTTTAGAGAAGAACTATGGTATAAAAATCGATATCTAATGGTCATCTCACATCCCGAATGCATGGGATGGGGAGAGCAATTATCACCCGAGGGAACTTGAGACACTATTGTTTACTTAAAATATTGTAAAAATATAAAAGTTATCACTTAGATTATAGTCTAAATCTAATAGTGTAAAGTGGCTAGGATTGTGTGTGTGTGTGTGTGTACAATTTATTGTGTCAATACATAAAATTCAAAACAAGGCTAGTTTTTATTAAAAACTAAAAACAAAAATGAGATAGACTTTATGAACTTAAAAATCACATGAAAATATTAATATTGAGAATATTAAAAGAATAATACTATATGTTAATAAGAAAATCCAAGGACTCAACTTAAATGAGTATTTCATATCTAATGGCTTATAGGTAGGAGTTTGTAGACAATGTCCAAGGTTCCAAATGTTTACAACATGATGATAGGATTTGTTTTAACATTTTAATAACTTTCCAAAATTTATCTATAGATATCCCTAACCCTTTGTTCAAAATTATAATGTTGCATGTGCTTAGTAGAATATGCCCCAATGTTAAGCCCCATAATTTGTAATTGTGCTTAACAACTAGTATTGCTATGAAGTTATCGAAATTAATCCAATAACATATAATTATATATGAATTCTTATGTTCATTTAGCCTTACTTGAAATTTCAGGATGGTAACTTGTCAAGACCATGAGTACAAAGAACCGATTTTACAGATTATCATGATGTGCATAAAACATTTTTATATTTTGTTTATTTCATTTTTTTAAAAATATTTATTTGAGATCGAGAATATACAAAAATTATATTTTTTTAATGTTCATTTCAAATACAAAACACACATAAATCTAAACAAACAATTTAATACATAAAAATAAAATTGTACACAAAACTGAAAAACTAAAAACAACTAATCTAAAGAGAAATGTTCACAATAATTACTTCTTTCAAAGTTGAAATTTAGTATTAAAAAACCATCAATAAGAAAAAGAAAGAGGATAACAAATAAGTTTTCTAATTTTATATGGTAGACGACTTTTTTATGAATTCAAAAACTCTATAAACATCATTACATAATAAACACTCAAATTTAAGGAAAAATCATTAAAAAAAAGTTATTAAAATAATAAAATATGAATAATTTTCAATAATATAATTTTATTAAAAAAATCTATGAAAATAAATTGCAAAGAAGCAAATTTAATGTGTAAAAAATAAAAATAAAATAAGAATTAGCTCCAGAAATTACAAATCCAAGCACGATACAACATATTTTTAAGGGTTTGATGGCTTGACACTAAATTTTAAAAATAATTATATAAGAATCTGAATAAATGTATTTCTAATTTAGAAGAGGAAGTAAAATATCAAATTAAAACCTATTCCGATTCAAAGGAGAATGCTATAAAATATTATTTATTTTCCACGTCCATGCTAGCACTTCCAATGAACTGGGTGTCAGATGGGCGTCTGCTTTCCTTTAAATTATTTAAGTGCAACCTTGCAATCTTTGAGTAATTTCTGATGGCAAAGAAACACAAACAGATACACCATATCCCATTTCACTTGCTGTGTTGGAAACAAGGGCAACAGGTTATTGCAGGTGGAGTAATAGATAGCACATTAGCAAAGGTGATAGAGGGCACCCTCATCCCACAAGAAATACTTTTACTGTCAAATCGATATTCAAAACTTCGGTCCCTTTCCGTAACAACTCCATCAATCGTAAGCCCCTCAAATGAAAGGCCCTAATTACAACTTTCACAGGAAATGATGTGTACAATGCAGGAAACACAATGCATCATTCAGTTTTTTTTAATTGCCTTTTGACAGTTTTAAAGTTATTTCACTAAGTGCTAAATGCCTGGTGTCAAGATAATATCAACAATTGCACTTTTTGCTTTTATATATATATACATCTTCAATAATTTATAAAGTAATAGTTTGGAAGGTCAAAAGTTATTGAATATATATATATATAAATATATATATATATATATATATAAATATATATATATATATATATATATATATATATTCAATAACTTCTGATCTTCCAAACTGTTGCTATATATATTCAATAATTTCTGACAAATAGAGCAACAATTTGGAGGGTCAAAGGTTATTAAATACATATACACAATAACTTCTGACCTGGATATACACAATAAAATTTGACCCTCCACACTGTTGCTATATATATATATATATATATATACAATCAATAACTTCTAAAAAATATATTCAATAGAAGTTATTGAATATATATAGAGCAACAGCGTGGAGGGTCAGAAGTTATTGTGTGTGTGTGTAAAAGTTCTGACCTTCCAAGCTGTTGTTCTATTTATCAGAAGTTATTGAATATATATATATATATATATATAACAACACCTTGGAGGGTCAGAAGTTATTGAAGATATTTGTCAGAAGTTTTTGAATATATATATATATATAGAGAGAGAGAGGGGGGGGGGGGCTCAGAATGACCCTCCACATTGTTGCTCTATTTATCAGAAGTTATTGAATATATATAACAACAGTCTGGAGGGTCAAAAGTTTATGTATGTATGTAATATCTTCAATAACTTCTGAGCCTTCGGGTTATTGCTCTATTTGTCAGAAGTTATATATATATAGAGAGAGAGAGAGAGGAGAGAGAGAGCAACAGTCTAGAGGGTCAGAAGTTTATATATATTTAATAACTTTTGACCCTTCATGGTGTTGTTATTGTGTGTGTGTGTATATATAATCTTCAATAACTTCTGACCCTCTAGGTTGTTGCTCTATTTGTCAAAATTTATTGAAAATATATATATAATAACAGCATGGAGAGTCAAAAGTTTTATATATATATATATATATATATATATATATATATATATATATATATATATATATATATATATATATATATATATATATTCAATAACTTCTGACCCTCCAAGCTGTTGCTCTATTTGTCAGAAGTTTTATATATATATAGCAATAGTCTAGAGGGTCAGAAGTTTATATAAACTTCTAACCCTCCAGACTATATAGCAATAGTCTGAAGGGTCAAAAGTTTATATATAAACTTCTAACCCTTCAGACTATTTGTATATAGTCTGGAGGGTCAGAAGTTTATATATAAACTTCTAACGCTCTAGACTATATATATATATATATATAGTCTGGAGGGTCAGAAGTTTATATATATATATATATAACTTCTGACCCTCCAGGTTGTTGCTCTATTTGTCAGACTTTAATGAGCATCTATGTGCAAAAAACACTTGCATAGAAGCTCGAGCCTTTTATACTACTCCTATCTCCAGCAACGTAGGGGACCGTGACTTTTGATTTTAAATATTACAAATGTGAATTACTCTGCTAACAAATTCACAAACTCCAATTCATTTGACACATAGAATCAAAGCTTATGGAGCATAGCTACACTTTCCCCAATTCAAATCACTATAAACAATGGATGATACCAGCAAGCCCAAATCTCTTTGATGTATTGAAAAAACCTAGCATTGGGCTTAAGACACACAAAATGATCCTTTTGCAAACCAAAATTTTCAACATATTACTGGTTTTGATTGAAAACAATGCAAAAACAAAATATAAGCCCCCTAATTTCTTCACCCTGTGACCCTACGATAATTGACATGTGTTGCTTTCTTTGACATTACAAGGGATTTTTCCACCTTCTTATGATATATCAAAAAAAAAAAAAAAAAAAGGCATTTAGGTCTACACATAAATAGAATGAGAATTTTTCGATCTCATGCTATATATATATATATATATATATATATAAACTTCTGACCCTCCAGGTTGTTGCTCTATTTGTCAGACTTTAATGAGCATCTATGTGCAAAAAACACTTGAATAGAAACTCGAGCCTTTTATACTACTCCTATCTCCAGCAACGTAGGGGACCGTGACTTTTGATTTTAAATATTACAAATGTGAATTACTCTACTAACAAATTCACAAACTCCAATTCATTCGACACATAGAATCAGAGCTTATGGAGCATAGCTTCACTTTCCCCAATTCAAATCACTATAAACAATGGATGATACCAGCAAGCCCAAATCTCTTTAATGTATTGAAAAAACCTAGCATTGGGCTTAAGACACACAAAATGATCCTTTTGCAAACCAAAATTTTCAACATATTAATGGTTTTGATTGAAAACAATGCAAAAACAAAAAATATAAGCCCCCTAATTTCTTCACCCTGTGACCCTACGATAATTGAAATGTGTTGCTTTCTTTGACATTACAAGGGATTTTTCCACCTTCCTATGATATATCAAAAAAAAACAAGAAAAGGCATTTAGGTCTACACATAAATAGAATGAGAATTTTTCAATTTCGTGCCCTCTCTGATATATCAACCATGATAAATTATGACACGTGTAACAATAAAATCTTTGCAGATTGAGAGAGCTCACTAAAATAATCTTAAGAACAAAACATGGACTCCATAACTCCATCACCCCATGGATTCATTACTATTTCACCTTGTTATTATTTACACTTTTATAATAATGGAAAAAAATCGCAAATAAAAATCAAGCTTTATTTCATATAATAATAAACAAAATTGTTATTATAAATATTGAGCAAATATTATATATTTAAATTAAAAAAAAAAATCAAATATACATACAATTAGTGGATACGAAGGCCATAAAATCATTGTAACAATGATCATTTGTAACATGACCTTCTTCAATCCAAAACCAAATATCACTTAATTTTGTCAAATATACATAGGCTTCAATCTAAGTAGAGTAGAAATATTACTGATTGAAAAAAAAATCACTATTCAACATTATCCAGTGTAAAAATAAATCCAAAATCCAACTATCTTCATCTCTAGTTAACCCATTTTTTTGCCAGAAATGATCTTCTTACCCCTTAGACTGTTACGTTAGATCATCTTGATACAAGCAACCTCTGAGACAAGATTTTCACAAAAAATAAATAATAAAACCCAACCAACACAACACATGTAATATGATAGAGAAATTAATCATACAAACTAACACAAATTCACCCAACAATAATTTTTTTTCCTTGGGCTAAGGACAAATACTGCCATTACTCTTCAAAATGACATGCCACCTTCATAATAACAATAACAAACCACAAGCAGAATCTAACTTTAATTTCACACAATAGATAAAACTACTATCACAAACATTGAACAAACACAATAATTATAAAGAAAAAAGTAAACAAAATTTATATACAATCAATAGACACGAAGGCCATAAACCCATTGCAACAATGGCTACTTTCAAGGAGACCTTCAACCTAAAAAAAAATACCACGTAATATTTTTCAAAGATACACATGACCTAGTGTAAAAAAGGAAAAAGAAAGCATCACCATTAAACATTATCTACTTTAAAAATTAAAAAAAAAACTTAATTGTATTCAACCTTGGCTAATTCAAGCCTCCTTGAATCTTCTTATCTCATACACTTCTTTATTGAATGAACTTCATACAAGCAACATCCGAGATAATATTTTGGTCAACAAATAATAATAAAGCCTAACCATTATGACACTTTTAATATGGCATAAACATTAATTTTAGGAAATCATGTGTATGTATTTACAAATAAATCTTTTTGGTATTTAAGGATGAATAATACCATTATTACTTTTGAAAATAACGAGACAATGTTTATCCTAAAATTATAATCTAGCACAAAAAAATTTACATCACAACTTTTCACTAGATAAAGATAATAAAAATGATGATGATGATGATGATGATGATGATGATGATGATGATGATGATGATGATGATGATGATGATGATGATGATGATGATGATGATGATGATGATGATGATGATGAATGATGATGAAATTATATTCTAACCAAATAAACTATATCCCAAACATTATACTTAACAGTTGTCACAAAATAATTAGGTAAAAAATCATTAATAAAAAAATTGAACCTATATACTCTACTTTCCATTGGATAATAAATTGTAAAAAATTATATATCTAAAGTTTCCCAATAAATCAAATTATATAATATAATTTTAATAAATTAATATATAAAATTATTTCAAAATGTTTAGAGTGTACCTACAACATACATTTAAACACTTCATAAAAATTTGGTAGGTTTATTAAAAGTTTTGGTAGGTCTATTAAAAGTGCTAAACGAGATAAAATTCTCATTCTTTTTCTTTTTAGTACCTTCTGGACAGGTTGTGAGTATTGTTTTTACCTCAATAAATTAATTTGTATTAAAAATCATTCTCTATTAATATAAATTTATTTCTAGATAAAAATTAATATAATTTTATAATGTTTGAATAAATGTTATTAATCATTTTTTCCTTAATTCACTGTAAATTATATTGAAAATCATTCTCGATTAATAAAAATTCTTGGTTAATTAAAAAATAAAACAGATCTATAATATTTGAATGAATTTAATCAATAATTTATTATTATTACTGTGAATAATTTGTGACAACTAACTCCAATGAAAATTTTTTGTTTCAATTAATTTTTTATAAATTTTAAACTTTCACATTTTAAAAATATATTCAATTTATTTAAATTTTTTTTTTTAAAAATAACATATCAAAGAAATTGTTATGATTATTTATTATTTTAAGAATTTACTGTGCTTCAATTAAATGTCGTGATATCTCACTATCTCCCAAAAAAATCACATATTGTATGCTCTTATAGACTCTTAAGTAGACTCTAAATGCATTCATCACTCACAAGATAGCCAATAGAAATCAACAACTATGGCTCAATTCTTTTTAATATTATTAAAAATATTATATATTTTTATTATTATTTTTTACAATGAAAACCAATTGCATTCAATTGCCAAACATGTCCCTTGTTAAAAAACATTATATATTTTTATTATTATTATTATTTTCAATGAAAACCAATTGCATTCCAATTGCCAAACTTGTCCCGAAATTCTTTTGCCCCTCCCCTAGGTCACCTTCTCCTTGTCAAACTCTTTTTCCTAGTTAAGCACACTGCACCACATCTCGCCTGTTTTTTAGGATTGCTTGTTAATAACTCCTCAAACTTTAAATCTATAGCTTCCACATCATACGCCCAAATCTCACAAAATTATAGTTGACATTTAAATTTAAAATTTATCTTGATAACAGTAAAAACCCAAACTTACCATATTTAAATAAATAAATTAGAGTATTTCACAATAATACACATATTAATAGACTTTCAATTTAATATAATTTATATATTAATATATAAAAAAACATTAAATATAAATAATATAATTTATAATGAGAAAGTGAAAATTATTTAATATGATATGTTTAAGAGTCGTAAAATTTTCTTTTTATAGATACGGGAGGCCGTCAAATCTCATCCTCAAACTAAGTAGTGTGTAATAATGAGTTTAACATGTCCCTTTTAAGAATAGCATACTTATAAATAAACAAAATAAAATTTTAATTTTTTATAAAGGATATAGAAAGAATAATGTAAAATTCTTTGAATAAAATGTGATAAATATTTAGTTACATATCTTTGAGACCAAATCAAATAGTGTGATAAGAAAAACCAATACAAATAAATATTAGTCACTAATTTTGAACTATGGAAGCCAAAATGTCAAACTTTTAATTGCTTAAAACGTTGAGAAAATTCTATTAAAGGTCATACAAAATTAACATTTAAGGTGATTAAATTAAATTACCTAATAGTGAGAAATTTAAGGAAGCCTATTGATCCAAAATATTTATGTAAATGAAAACAGGGCATTCAAATATTTTTTGAGAATTAAACTCTCAAGTTAATAATGGAAGAATGATTGGAAAGCTAGACAATATTTAAAGACTTTTTAAATGCAATGTTTACTAATCCGTAATTAGCATTAAACATATCGACCAATCCATAATTATTGTTGCATATTTTGTTTAAACACTCTGGGACGAAGCTGGTGGATGAGGTCAACAACATGTAGACAATAATAGTCCTAGTGGTGAATAATACCATCAAGGTAACCCCCATCATGATGCCCTTGCTAGCCAATAAACGTACCCTCAACATCTTTGTATTGATCGACTTCTTTCACCCACAAAACATAGAACACATAACACAGAACAAGAACACATAGAGAGATGACTAAAGAATAAGATTTAAACATCACCCATTTATCAAAATAGGTTACAACAATAAGCAGTTACCGCCTTCTCAACCTTGTGTTACATGTTATCAACCTCCTCTATCTTACCCATATTTATTCCAAGTGTAAACTAAATCACGTCATAATATTAGCCCCTTTCCCCTTAAATTTCAATCATGTGTTGTTTCCCTCAATCATCACTTCATTTCATTTTTTTAAAAAAATTAATATATTAATATATTATATTATATATAACAATATTATATTATATATTACAATATTATATTATAATATTAACAAATACAAATAATAAAATAGTATTATGTTGTATATAATATAAAATTGTAAAATTATATTATATAATATCTAATATAAAATGATAATACTTTTTCTCATATATATATATATATATATATATATATATATATATATATATATATATATGAGAAAAAGTATTATCATTTTATATTAGATATTATATAATATAATTTTACAATTTTATATTATATACAACATAATACTATTTAATCATTTGTATTTTATTTTTTTATTTATTTATTTATTTATTTATTTATATATATGAGTTGAAGGGACCTTCACCCATACAGTGATAAAAAAGATGAGACTAACAAAAATCAAGAGGAAGAAGGTGGAATCCACACTTCTCCACCCACAAAGAGAAAACCCATAACTTATCAAAGTTCAAATGGGGAAAAAAACTTTATACCAACAACCTACCCAAAAAAATGACAAAAAGACACAACAAAAAATGCATGCCATGCCCCAGATATCTAGCTAAAGACTACCAGTCTTAACCTGAGCGCTAATCTCACTAATTTTAGAACTCCAAGTAAAGAACCCAAGCATAACTAAGATGAAGTTGTTTTTTTATGGGAGGGAAGCTACATATGACAATCATTATTTTTATTGGAATAATTTTTCATGTTTAACATTTTTGTCCAACCTTTAGAAGCATTTAAAATTATGCCACTTTCAGGTAATTCCACACTAGAACGAGAAACATCACCCACACGAGTATCACCCAAATCTACCACAATATATGAGGAGGCTAGTGAAGACCCAAAATCAATACCCTTATTATCTATATAAATAGGGGATAAGCCCTTAAAACCAATAGAAACAAACTCTTTGAAAGATGATGGAGGAAATTCTAATTCTAAAGTGAAAAGAGTGGAAACATACAAAACTAGTGAGGGAAACACTGAAGAAATTACTAATGAAGAGTCTTCATCCTTAACCTTGTTTGAAGTTTTAGATGGAGAAGCAATCTTGGCCGATCCATGAACAATCATCTGATCCATATTATCCCCTGTCCACTAGGTTGCAACCTTCACAATCTTTGTATTGCTAGTTGTAGGGTCCCCCAAGTACTTTTGTCAATCACTTGCCATATGCCCATGAGTAAATCACCTCTTACATCTAAAATAAATCCTTGCATAATCTAGAGTTTGAGTCCATATTCTCTTACCAACCTTGATCTTGATTTCTTTAAGAAATCCTTTTGAGAACTCCATTAAAATTCAAATGAGGGCAAAGGTAGTCTGAGTTGATAATCAATATCAAGGGTAATTATAACAAATTCCTTAAAGGAATTATCAATGGCTTGAAGACCTGAATTGTCTAGAATTACAAAGGTAAATTAGATAGTTTGACCCAAATCAAAGACATAAAAAAAAGATTTAGTGGTCGGATTGAAGGCAAGATACCAAGGTTTCATGCATAAAAAATCATTGTCCCATACCTAGGGACCATAGGGTATGTGAATGGAGTTGGGGGATAATTTCATGGACATACCCAGTAACTCATATGTATTATTCACATAATGTGTATGCGTTATTCAAATTTTGTCTCAGTAAATGCAGATCCATGGCATGTACACATTATATAATGTGTATGTGTTGTATAATAACATGTACACAATGTATAATAGCATGTACTTATTATGGTAATACATACGCATTACCATAACATGTACACATTCCCTATTATTCTAAGTCCTAAGTTTTATTTCATGATCATGTTTCTCCTCCAAAGAGCTCAAAATTCTCTAGATGTCCATTGGAATGCTCAACACATATTTAACTTCATAATGCCACCATGTAATTGAGGTAAGCAATAAAAAACTACACCTATTAACCTTATATTTTACCAATTTTTTATTTTGTACATTGTTTAATTTGTAAATTATTTGTTTTAAATAAACCAATCCACTATAAGAGACCACAATTGTCCTCTTAACTCTCCACCTAACCCTAATAATCATGTGGCTAATCCTCCATTTGACCTTCCTAATCCTATGGATAACCCTCTACCTAACCTTCCTAACCCTCATATTCCTCTACCTAACCCTCCTACAATTCCACAAGATCCCCCAGGTAGCCGGGAGGATCTAGCTTCACACATTATGCAAAAAAATGAAATTAAGCAAGTAACCAGGAGAATGAGGGATCCCACATCTATAAACACCCAACGCATCTAACTATCCAATAACCTAGAGTCAATATTGAGTCGAGTTGACTTGATAATGAGTCAAATTGATATATGGGTATCATATTTGGGTAGTTGTAGGGCTTATTATGCTGATAAATTATCGACACATGAGGTTAAAAATAAATGTAAAAAGTGACCATTTGTGCATTATTCATTGACCCAGCCATTAATGCACCATTTCTAATAACTACTAAACATTTCCTAATCCATAGGTGCCAACACAATTTGATCAAATCCAATTTTTAGGACTAATGTTGGATGGTGTTTGATTATCCACCATGTAACAACCATGAGTTCCCATTGAATTTTTTGAGAAAAATCTCTTATGAGTTTATCCTTAATGAGATTCTACATTATTTTTATTATAGTGAGTTTTAGGACGAAGGGAAAGGCTATGCATAGGATCAACCAAGGGCATGTCATGCACCTAATCGACCTGCAAGGATCCCTACCCAAAAGCCACTTCATCTCGAGATCCCTTCTCTAGTGAGGGAGGTCATGGAGATCGACACTTTTCATGCACTTATTGTGCTTACTATTACACTCAATCATAATATGAGTGGGCTTTCAATGACTAATGTTGGAGATACACCACCTAGTGTGCATACCTAACCCCATCCTTGTATATCTTGTGTAACTATATGTACTAGACCTTGTGATGATGATTGCACTAGCAATTCACAAGGGTTGGATGATATAGTCTTGAGTGAAGAGTTTTTAGCATGCACATTTGGTCTAAAGTCATCAGCTAGTACATGGATGTAGGTATCTTTTATATAAATTTCATGTCAAATTTAAGTTATATTTGCAAATTTAAAATCTAATAGTTAATTTACATATAAAATGAATAATATATATGAAATTTTTTATGTTCCAAGAGGAGATGGTGCCTTCATCATCACAGTCCATGTTTACAAGATTGAATCTTACGCACCCATTATTTACATATATGGAGCCAGCTACTGGCCCATCAACTATTGTAGCTACCTGTGTTAGCATGACACCTTTTACTTATACAGACATAAAATTTTGAGTACGTCTTACACTCTTGTTTTAATAAAGGAAGAAAAAATTCCATATATATTTGATACTTTATAGAAAACTTAGTGAGGCCTTGTTTGTTCAGTTAATGTCTTGAGTAGACACTCCTCCATCACTGTGAGTGGAGACAGATGTAGGTATTATCTTAGTAATTTTATCCACATAAGCCCTCACAGAGGTACATAATAACTTGTAATTTTAAATTATAAAATAGATTTTTTTAATAATTATACTACATACTTGCCCGATAAATATAACTTATGTGAATGTATTGTGTATGTAGGGTTGTCTCATGACATCTAATAGTCACATTTAGATGGTTAGTAGGGAAACATATCATGTTTCTTCCTCATTTTAGATGCATATCTGTGAAACTCAACCTACTACTAACCCAATTGAATGTCAAAATCATATTGAGTGAGACCATGAGATTGCAGTATGTGCATGTTTAAATATTTTTTATTCTATTTTAAAATTAATTTCTTAACTTGGTTGCACGTATTTAATGTTAATTTTCTAATAATACTTGTACTTGAACAAGTTCAGTAACAAGTGAGATATGAGCATAAGACCCACAATAGGACCTTGGAGCAATCCAAGGCATTTAAGGGATCTTCATCTACCAGTATGGCATACCAAGGAGGCTCTTCTTCAAGGAAGGCAAATAGGGGAGGTTATTTGATGATTAGCTCACATCTTACATGTTGTACTTTTTTTATGCCTATATGGAAATGTACACATTTTTGTATGCCTATATGGAAATCTATGTATTATTGGCATTGTACATGTGCCTGTATGGCATTCACCTGACATTATATTACATTTTTATTTTGTAAGACTTTATGGCTTTTATTATTATATTGTAAAACTAATTTATGACAAATGAGGTTTTTTTTACTTCCATTATCAACAATGAAGTGTAATGTTTGACCATTGATCCACATTTGATAATTTTAAGTGATTTGATAATTTTAGATAATTGAAAGTCATGTGATAGTGGGAACAATACAATTGGTCATATTATATGCAAAATCTTACTAATGAGATTTTCACTATGAATTTTGTATTATTTTTTAGTTTTAATTTTATTTGACTAAATTGTGGAAAAAATAATCATTCTTATCACCTTCATTTAACCAAATCTCCCTTGAATTCTTTTTCTAAAATATATCTTCCTTGGAATGATTTTCTTCAAACTCGGACATTATTTCATTAGTTTAACTTACACCCAAATTACTTCAATTGTTTTACTTTGTAATTTGGCTCCAAAATTCATATAAAGGTTTGTTAAGGTTGTGTAATCACTAAAAAATATTTGAATAGACAATAAAAATCAATAGGCAGTTAAATCAATCCCAAGTTCCTTCAAGAAGGTAAAACTAGTCCTACACAAAACTAAAAGAGCATAGTTATTATTAAGTTAATCTTTTGAGAAACCAATAGAATAAATATTGGTTTATTACCCTTATAGGTAATCTATATCTATTAAATAGGTCATTAAATGGGATATTTAGAGGAAACTAGAACAATAAACATCTTTATTCAAACCTAAAAGGCCTACACACAATCATGTAATGGTTTTTTAGGATTGAGTCAAGTTTTCTTAGTCATTTGGAGACTAAATTGGTGTTTTGAACTTTTGTAAAAGCCTCGTTAAGCTTAATATCATTTTATTTAGAATTTCATAGGCCTTGTGATGTGATTGAGTCAATAATATCAAGGTTAGAGTAGCATATTTTCTAAAGTGGTAGAATTTTAAGTAGATCCACTAGAAGATTAAGTGAATTACAAGATCCTTCTTGACATCAAATTATGGTAACCAAGGGATCCATAGTGAAGGATCAAATTGATGAATGAGATAAAATCTATGTAAACCCAAGGTATTGATATAAATAATAAATATTAATTAATAGTTTAAATAGATTGATCTTGGAGGACTAATATAATGTAAATTTAGACCTAAAATGGACATAATTATAAGTTGAATTAGAATAGTTTGTAAACATTCATAATTAAAGTATAAGAGGCTACAAAGACAAATTTAGAGTGGGTAATGGACTATCTATCATTATGATGGGTATAATGGAGTGTAAATTATTATTTAATGGTGAATCTAAGTAAATATAAAAAAGGTTATGAGTCAATGTATCCTAGGATAGTGCTTGAAAGGTATGAGATTGTCATTAGATGGCAATCTTCCAAAATCTCTATCACTAATTGATATAGGTGCATCTTGAAAATGTTTAAGTATAGTGATGTAAATATTCTTAGGAAGTTTTTAAGGTCATAATAATCCTTGTTTTATGCATTAAGAGTGTCTCTTAGGTCCTTTAGGGTCTTTGAAGAATTTCCATCCAAAACTTGCAATTTGAATATTTAAATGTATTTATGTAATTATATGACAATATTGCAATGAATTATTAGTTTATTAAGTTTATAGAAGGTATAAAACGTATATTGGGATCTCTTAAGTTTTTGCATAGTCATAGTTATATTATTAAGACATAAAAGGCATTGTAACCACTTGATAAGCCTTACAAAGTCAGTTTTCTATGTTGAGACTAGGCAAGTAAGAGAGTATCTTGAATAAGTTTGGTTCATTACAAGCTTAGTATATACTTCACCAAATTGATAATGATTTATCCCAACAAGGAGGAGGCTAACAAGAACTAATCCAAGAATAAAAAATCTCATTTTCTTCATGAGTAGGGTTACACATAGTGATATACAGGTCTACCTTATGCAAAAGAGGCATGTATAAATTTTTGAAGTATTTTTTCCATGTAATAAAGAGATATTGAGTTTTATATTATGTTAAACTCAATATATTACATAAATTTGAGTGTTATTTAAGCATTTATATATCAATTTAAAGTCTATAATTTTGTTTTAACTCATAGAACCCTCAATTTTTGGTTTTATGCACTTAAAATCGCATACAATGGTCTAATTCCATGTGTAAAATGTTATATGGGATGAAATTTTCTATTAGATATGTTAGAGGATTAAGTTAAGACCCTCCTCCATATGTTAAATTGAATAAAAAGCTAAAAATCTCTATAAACAATCATTTTGTTGCTTTCAACCTCCCCATTTTATGTGTAAACCTGAGTTGAGGGTTTGGTCACTTGAAAGGCCATAAGTTCCAAAATACCAAACCAAACAACCTAAAATTTTAGTAAAATTTAGGAAAGAGTTTTTAAAAACCAATACATACATTTTCAATTCAATGCCATCCTTTTAAATCTTGTTCTAATGGGATGTGTAAAAATTATCTGTAGGTGCTCATTTTTTAGAGACTTGTGATCAAAGTCAAAGTGAGTTTTCATTATTTTAGAGTTATAAAACTTGGTGTAAATCTTGAATCACCTTTATTATGTTTGAAATACCTTAATAAATTAGATCTTAGGGGGTGAAAGATTCAAATACTGATTTTGACCTTTTAAAAGCCAATTAGGCCTAAAGACCTAAAACCTGAGTTTAAAAAGATTAAATCTATTTCCTAAGAAACCAATGAGTTAAATTAGTTTCTCATCTATTTTAAATCAATGTAGACCTCAATTGATAGTTTACATTCCTTTGAAGATAATATAAGCCAATATACTTTAATAAACTTGTTAATAAACAAACCTAAAAGAGTGTGTTTTATGTATTGAGAACAAAAGGTGAATTTTTTAATCTTAGAATTCATCAATAATTCATAAAACTAGGCCCGTACCCTTAACAATTTGTTTGAAAAAACTAATTTTGAGTTTCCTAATTTCTTAACCATTTAGGTCACTGATAGTACTATATATATGGATTTTACTAGATCTTATGATATTCTCTTATATATCCACTTGTATTGGTCTCTTAGAGACCAACAAGACTATTCACTATTGTTCAAGAGGGTGAAAACATTATTGCTCAAGAGGGCATAAACATTGACAACAAATGTTGTCAAATTTTGAGTTGTTATTTGAGAACTCCATTTATGGTGCTTCTTCACTATAAAATGGAACTTCCAACATGTTCTAATGGGTTTATAATGTATAAAACCATGATATTGGCCTCCCATCACATCTGGTCAACAAACCCACCACCCATTCTAGCCTTAAGAATGCCCTTCCTAATATAATAAAAATGCAAAATTTTAGCCTAACTTCAGACATGCATAAAATAGAAAATATAAATCATTTTGATCATCCATAAGATCCCTCCTCTATTTTTTTAAAACCTCTTATTATACCCTAAATCAATTTGTATGAACCTTCAATAGAAAATTGTGACATAAGTTTCAATAACGGGTCCTAAAATGTAACTTTTTGGGAGTGAAGATACAACTTCATGAGCTCAAATAGGAATTTTTATCTCCAAGACCCCTAGGGTAAAATATATTACTTGGAAAACATATAGATAGTAAAATTACAAGTGTGTTTATGACCTTGATGTCCAAGTCCACCTGGAAATACATTTTCACTACTATTCAAGAGGGTAAAAACACTAACAATAAATGTTGTCAAAGTTTGAGTTGTTGTTTGAGAACTCCATTTCTAGTGTGTTTTGATATAAAATGGCACTACAAATACATATGAATGGGTGGATAATGTCTATTACAATGTTCTTGGCTTCCCTTCATGCCTGGTTGATAAACCCACCACCTATTCTGACCTCAAGAATGCCCTTTCCAATACAAGAAAAATGCAAAATGTTATCCTAACTTTAGACATACATAAAACAAAAATTATAAGTCATTTTTAAGAACCATAATATCCTTCATATACATGTTTAAAAAATATTCTTATACCATAGGATACTTTATCCTAACCTTTGAGATAAATTTGTGGTATAAGCTACAGTAATGGGTCTTAAAATGCAACCTTTTTGTAGTGATGAGATAACTTCTCGAGTTACAACAAGCATTTTTACCTGTGACACCCCTAGGTGAAAATATATAACTTGTAGCACATTTATATAGGTGAATTACACATGTTTACATAACCTTGACATCCAAGTCCACCAGGAAATACATTTTCACTATTATTCAGGAGGGTGGAAACACTGATATTAAATGTTGTCAAAGTTCAAGCTATCATTTGAGAACTTCATTTTTGGTGCTTCTTCATTGTAAAATAGAAGTTTCAACATGCATATATGGTAAGATAACATCTAACACCATGTTATTTGCCTCCCATTAGACCTGATCGACAAACTCACTATATACAAAGGAAAATATAGTTGACCTATTAATTAATCCTAACTCAAAGAAGATAAATCCTACTTACACTTCTGATTTTATATATATATATATATATATATATATATATATATATATATATATATATATATATATATATATAGGGTCATGATCAATATGGATCCACTAGACCTAAACAATGAATCACTTACCATAATAACATCACTATAGAGGGTTGCAAAGCCTCTAGTCAAGAGACACTATGCAATAACCTTAGCTTAGTCCTATGTTTTCATCTTCACAAAGTAAATGCAAAGGAAAGTAAAGTCTTATCTACTACTCACCAAAACTTGTGGAAAAAATGAGGGTAGAAAAAATAAAAATTAAACGTGCATAGGATAGTCCTAATTAAGATATGTATCGATAAAAACCTAATGTATGGATAGATAAATATATTCAAAATCCATTACTTATGCTACTTCTATCTACTAAAATAGAGGATTAAAGATAGAGATACTTACCTTGAAGATGAACCCATCAAGACTCAATCTCTCCCTTGGCCAAAAGTGCTTCTCATGAGGTTATTTTGGCTTTTAAGGATCACTAAGAAAGGCCAAAACATCCAAGAATTTTCCACAAGACAAGATTATTCTCCAAGTATAAACCCTAAGCAATAACTCTTTAAGTAGAATGGTGGAAGAGTAGATTGTAAAGAAGTGCAAATGAATAATTAACTATGTTCTTTCTCTAAGAAATGGAAAAATTAATGTGTATATATAGATAAATCTAACCTTAAACATTTATAATATTTTAGTTGATAGGGTCAGCCCAATCAGCTCTATATCATTAATTGGTAAAAATAACTTAGGTTTTTATCTAGGTCAGCTAGAACCAACCTAGACCCATAATGTACTTTTAACAATTTAAATACAATGTTGACCCAGGCCAATAGTGTTATGTAAGCTATCAAAAAGGTTTTTAGGCTTAGGTAGGTGCTAAAGAAGGTGATGAAATGATTAGAGGAGTCTGTAAGGGAGGAGGAAAGGCTTAGGGAAATACATAAGAGATGGTTATGTAGATATAAAGTATTATTATAGGGGACAACAATCCTACTAAGTACCAATGGTCTGCCTACCCCTTTCCTTATGCACACTTTAAGGCATGCACTCAAAGAGATTGAGACTCGATGGGTTCTTGAAAGAGAGGAAGAAATAGTAATAGATAATGTTTGAATATATATATATATATATATATATATATATATATATATATATATATATATATATATATATATATATACCCCACTCAAAGCTCACCACATGTCATGTAGATGCAATAGGGGATGGGGCTTCGAGAAAAGAATATAGAAACACACAACACTAAAGCTAAATAAATTACAATATTTTAAAGTGTAAAATAATTTAAAGTAAATGAATTAAAGGGAAATAATTAAAAATAAAATTAATATATGCATACCTTGACTTACCTTTATCACTAAATGGTTGTTTTTTGTGTTTGTAGTTTTGATCGTGGAGGGCACAAATAATGCTTTGGACAAACCCAAAGATACAAAAATAAAGAGCAAAAATAAACAAAAATAGGAAAGCCAAGATAAATAATGTGATGTAAGTGAGATGTACTTGGAAATTTTATAAGATGGGGTGATAAGTGCTAAGTTAGGACCAAATGATGCACTCAAAGAGATTGAGACTCGATGGGTTCTTGAAAGAGAGGAAAAAATAGTAATAGATAATGTTTGAATATATATATATATATATATATATATATATATATATATATATATATATATATATATATATATATATATATATATATATACCCCACTCAAAGCTCACCACATGTCATGTAGATGCAATAGGGGATGGGGCTTCGAGAAAAGAATATAGAAACACACAACACTAAAGCTAAATAAATTACAATATTTTAAAGTGTAAAATAATTTAAAGTAAATGAATTAAAGGGAAATAATTAAAAATAAAATTAATATATGCATACCTTGACTTACCTTTATCACTAGATGGTTGTTTTTTGTGTTTGTAGTTTTGATCGTGGAGGGCACAGATAATGCTTTGGACAAACCCAAAGATACAAAAATAAAGAGCAAAAATAAACAAAAATAGGAAAGCCAAGATAAATAATGTGGTGTAAGTGAGATGTACTTGGAAATTTTATAAGATGGGGTGATAAGTGCTAAGTTAGGACCAAATGACCAAGATAAACTTAGAGTAAATTGGGTAACGGAAAATCCAAGGCTACTAAATGAATTAAAAACACAAACAAGTGAACCTTAGGCAATAAATTATAATAACCCTTTCAATATTTATTAGAAAAATATGAATTTCTATGATTCTAAATGGAAATATTTCCAACCCAATAAAAACACACATAAATATGAATATTATTTAACCACACTCTTATATTAATTCTTCCACATCATCACTTAAAAATACTTATGGAACATCAATTCTTACATTAACTCCTTAGTACACACATTTACAAATACATTGAAAGCCTGCAAATCTTCACACAACTCCAATTGAAATTTTCCACATCACACACACTTACACACTGCAACTTTGAATCTTATTGAATCATAGTTGTAATACCTAGATGAAATTTCCTCACTTGAATGAGTGGGGTTTCATCCTCAAATTCAATATGGAAACTAGGAAGTGTTTCATCTTCCTACTCTCATAATAGCCAAAAGATTTTATCCTTGGTTAGGAAGATTGAACACAAGTTCAAGTCTCAAATTAGAGGGATTAATGATTTAACAATGATGTATTTCAAATGGGAGGAACTTCATACTTATAGATTTTATAATAAAAGAAGAGAAATGCAAGAATAAGAAAAGGGAGGAAATGGGGTGTAACATTTCACATGGAGGGACCAAATGCCAATAATGAAAATCTTGTCACCATGTGAAAGAGTCAACAAGCAAGCCTTCACTTTCAACATAATCATTTCTTTCTCCCATGCCTTAATAATTGTACCTACCTCTTCATGTGAATAATCAATCATGGGGAGCTTTATCACTATTCACCCATGTAATCACATGCCTCAAAGAGTTCCCCAACAACCTTTTTACTTCTCCACACACTCTCATCATGAAGCCACATAGAAATGTGCCATACTTCTCTCTAATGTCTTTTCCTCCAAAAACAAACACGTGGTCAATAAAGTATCTTGATTTTTCTCCTTAGTGGAGTGGTACACCCCACTCCAAGCACATGAAATTTGACCCCATATGAGGACCCCCATGGGCCATGCCACCTCTTCCCCAAGCCACCTCACTGTTGCATCATCACCTACATCACTTGCCATGTCACCATGAATATTGATAGTGATACATGAATAGTACATGTGAAAAGTAACTCAGGAATAGTGCTTCTAAATAGTTTTGGAGGAATATTGGAATTAGATAATTTTCCCACAACATCAAATTAATTTCAAAAGGGACATGACAAATCTTCCCTTCTAAAAATTGTTTGTCCTCAAGCAATTACAAACCATGATGCTCTAAATTCCTTGTTCCACTATGATGAACCCAATTATAATGTCCATGCAGTTTAGCCCTTGCCCCAGTCATGTGATTTAACTTTTGCCAAAGGTCACTGCAAGATGTACTATCTATGAAATTCATAACATTCTTGCACAACTTATATGCTTGGATTACCTCTTTGATAACCAACTTGCCCTCATATAGATAAATAATGAAGAAATGTGCATGACTCACAACTTTGCTAATGCAAACCTTTAGGAAACCCAAAAATCAATGCATGATTAGACTTTTCCATCTTTGATTAAAAATAAAGAATGAAGACATAATTGGGCTAACTTATCTAATCTAACCATTACTAGGGTCCCAAATAAATCTCAAGAATTATGCACCATGTGTGTGTTGTACTACTCTAATATTCATCTAAACTTTCACAACCAGATTAACATTCATAACATAAACAATAATGATTGTGAATTTATCATAATATTTTATATGATTATGTCTAGAGATATCACTTGGATCCCATATTATGATGTGTAGGTAGATTTGAATAAAAAGGTATGTGTGCTTGCTTGTATCAAGATTGTTCCCAAAATTATCAATTATCCCATTACTACTTGACTTGAGAGCACTATATGATGGGAAGTGACATGCATTAGTTCCCTACATTTGATCCATGCGTTCCACTCATTTAATCATGTTATCCTTCACAATATGTTCCTTAAGCTCAACTAAGGTCATTTCTAGTTCCTTTCTTATCCATTTGTATGACATAATGAAATCATTAGTAGTAATGATTTTGAACTCAGAAATTATATCTTGTAAATATTTCAACATACCATATAGAAACCACATCATTATGTATTGACAAGTTTGAGCCAAAGGATCTAAATGCACTCTTTTACCTTCCTTAGAATGATGACAAAGCTGAAATATGTTGGTGTTGTCATTCACATATCTTGAGATGAAATTGTAAGAGTGCTTATTAAACACCTTATTCAAGTCAAATTGGATGATGGATGGTGCATTGTTGAGTCCCAATGGTATAACCAAAAACTCAAATTTTCCCTAATGATCCTAAAAATTAGCACCTAAACAACTTCTCTTCTTATCTATGTTTGATGATATCTAGGCCTCAAATATATCTTTGAACACTACACATCATCATGTAGCTCACCAATAAACTCCTTTATGTACATGTTGGGATGGAGTGAAGAGTTATCATGATAGACTTATAACCTGATTCAACTCTTATAATGCTCTTGAGTCTTCTATTTGGTGGTAGCCCTAGAAGCAAGTCACTAAACACCACACTATGCTTGTTAAGAAAATTACCAATATTATAAGTGCATTCCTTACAAGGCATAAAAAAACTAATGTTTCCCAAAAATATTTTCCATTGAGAGAAGACCTCTCCATTATTTTAATCATTTGTGGTGATCCATAGGAAGCCCCTCTAAGCACCACATCTTTTCTTTCAGATTTAAACTTTAGCTCCATGGAATTATGTGAGAAATATTCATTGAATTGAAAACATTGTATACCAGAAATTATGTTAGTTTTTCCTAACCCCAAAACAATGGAATCATCACATACCTCATGATCTATTTCAAACTTTAGAAACAAGTGTATCAAATAAGAACCTGGACCCCATACCTTTAAACATACATGCATCTTTTCCTTCTTGATGCTAGGAAAAATGTAGCCATTTTTTGGTATCACATCATTCTTAAATACTCCTTCATACATCAAAAAAAAATTAGAGATTAATATATCATCAACATCAATGAAATCAAAATTTATTACCTCATCTTATTTGGGTTGAAAACTCCTCCAAAAAGTGACTGAAAAAACTTTTTTCTTGGATTCCAACTCCAAAGTGAACTCTCCCACAATATGCATACCATGCAAGCTCGATGTTTCATTGACTCCTATAATATAAGTCTTTGCATATCTCTTGTTTCCCTAAATGGATGACTAATGGCATTACCTTCATGATGCTAAGAATTTGTAGTGCCTCTTTCATGATTTTTTCATCTTGCTTGTAACTTGAAACCTAAAACACCATCAAAAGTTTAGTCATAAAATCTTGGACATCAAAAAGACACTTAATTTTCTTACCCATATCTAGCATCAAGATTATTTTAGAGACTATCTCCATTTTTCCATCACTTATGATCTTATCTTAAATTGTGGTACTTAGATCCCATAAGTGATCTATAAATCCTGAACATTGATCCTTCACATTGTAGTTAGAAAACACAAAGTCTAAGTGAATACTCATGGACTTTTCTTCATTTCAAATGCAAGATATGGAGAATTAAATAGTAATGTCAATGCTTTTATCTGATTGTACCCTTAAGAGACTACCTGGATACCATATGAAATAATAATTTGGAACTTGTAACAAAGAGTCCTCATGCCCTATACTATAATTTGTGTCCTTAACTTTATCACCTCTCTTTGTATATTTTCCATGATGACAAAAATTCTATAGTGACATAGGTATAAGAAAATTTGAAATATTAGCATACCTTGGGTAGCAATTAGAATGATCATACTCATACCATTGGCTGAAAATAAAATTCTCATCCTCATGCCTTTGGTTGCAAATAGAATGTTCATACCTTTGGATGAAAATAAAATGTTCATCCTCATTTGTCAAAAGAGAGTTTGTTAAGATATCCTCAAAAACTCCATTTTTATGTCTCAAAATTTCCAACTTAGAGTTGACCAAAAAATTCTCCTTCAATGCATATCCATACACAATGTTACTTTGCTCCTTGACTTATATAACTTTTTCTTGACATATCCACTTATTAAAAGTCAATGAAATATTCTTTTTCTAAATAAAAATCTTTACCTTTGATTTTTTGTAGGTGTTGTTTTGCTTGAGTGGTTATCAATTTAGCTTTCTTATCTCTTTCTATCCACTCATCACAAATTTTATGGGTCCTCATTACATCCTCTATACTTGTATGCAATGTGGTTAGTTTAATTTCAAACACATTTTTTGGTTCCATTCTTTCTTTCTTCTGTAATAAATTTGTCTCCTCCTTGGAAATCTCTTGAAACTATGGTTCTAGATTTTTTTTTTTGAAGAATGCATTATTAGAGTTTTGATACTTGTCCTCCTTGTGTGCACTTACATGCACAACCTATTTATTCTTTTCATTCTCAAAATCTCCTTATGGAACAAATCTTGCCACCACTAAAAACTCATGAAAGGATACGGCTACCTTAATATCTTCAGATAGATTGTGACACTCTATATACTTACTACGAAACTTAGAAATGATGGAATTTACTACTTATTTTTTATATTGTGGAAAAAATTTGGGATTTTTAGGCCCAAAACAAAATTATAAGAGTCCTCCCATGGTTCATGCAACTAAAAATTTGCAAAATAAACCTTCACAGGCTGGTAAGATCTTGGCTCTGATACCACTGTAATAACCCTTTCAAGATTTATTATAAAAATCTGAATTTCTATGATTCCAAATGGAAATATTTCCAACCCAAGCAAAATACACATAAATATGAATATTATTGAACCACACTCTTATATTAATTCTTCCACAGAATCACTTACAAATACTTATAGAACAAAAATTATTACATTAACTCCTCAATACACACATTTACAAATCCATTAAAAGCTTTCAAATATTCACACAATTCCAAATGCAATTCTACACATCACACACACTTTCACACTGCAATTCTGAATCTTATTGAAGCATAGTTTTAATTCCTAGATGGAATTACCTCACTTGAATGAGTGGGTTTTCATCCTCAAATTCAAAATGGAAATTAGGAAGGGTTTCATCCTCCTACTCTAATAATATCCAAGGGATTTTGTCCTTGGTTAGGAAGAGTGAAAACAAGTTCAAGTCTCAAATTGGGGGATTTAATGATGTAACAAAGATGCCTTTCAAAAGGGAGGAGTTCCACACTTACAGATTTTACAATAAAAGAAATTAAATGAAAGAAATAAGAAGAGAGAGGAAATGGGGCATAGCATTTCATATGGATGGACCAAACACCAATAATGATAATCTTGTCACCATGTGAAAGAGTTAACAAGCAAGCCTTCACTTTCAACATAATCATTTCTTTCTCCCATGCCTTCATAATTTCACCTACCTCTCCATGTGAAGGAGAATCAATCATGTGAAACTTTATCACTATTCATCCATGTTCTCACATGCCTCAAATATTTCCCCAACAACCCTTTGACATTTCCACACACTCTCATTATGATTCCACATAAAAATGCATCATACTTCTCCCTTATGTATTTTCCTCCAAAAACAAACCCATGTGGTCAATAAAGTATCTTAACTTGTCTCCTTAGTCGAGTGGTACACCCTACTCCAAGCACATGTACTTTGACCCCATGTGAAGACCCTTGTGGGCCATGCCACCTCATCCCCAAGCCACCTCACTATTACATCATCACTTGCATCACTTTCCATGTCACCATGAATACTGACACTAAATAGTGATATGTGAATAGTAACTTAGGAATAGTGATTCTAAATAATATTGGAGGAATATTGGAATTGGTCAATTTTCTCACAACATTGAATTAATTACAAATGGGACATGATAGAAAGGTAAACAAACCAAGTCAAACCAAGGATACAAGTCAAAAATGGTAATCAAACATTAATGTGAAAGTAATAACAATCCTTACTTAAACAAAGATGGGCAAGCAATGGTAAAACAACATTGATGAGTGAGTAGAAAAAAACCTTACTCAATCATCAATGAAAAAAGTGTATGAAATGGAAACAACATTGGTGAGTGAGAAGTAACAAGCTAACCTCACTCAACAATGGAAAAAGGGCTGAAAAGTGGAAATAAACATAGTTGTCTGAAAAAAAGGAGTTACAACAAAGGAAAATGTTAAAATGAAACCCAAGGTAGTCTTATAAATGTAAAGTAATGGTGTGAAAAAGATAATCCATAGTCATTCAAGCATATTGTTTTGTGCTAAAAATAGACAAAATTGAAACAAAGTATTGCTAACATGTTGTTAAGATGTGAAGAAGAGGGAATATAGAAGTAGGAAAATAGATTTAGAATTAAACCTACATATCAAGGGGGAATGAAATGGCTAGAGGGTAAAATAAAGGAAAATTCATGATATAAAAACTCTTTATCAAAGTCAAGATACTTAAATTAGGCTTACTAAAATAAGAGGACTTTCGACATTAAGGACTCTAAATAACTTCTCCTAACCACACAAATATTAGGTCACCAAATGAAGTATGAATATCATCCCATGAAGGCTATATGCATGAAAAGTAAAATGTACCTACCTTCTGATAATCTATTCCCTATTCCTCAGGACCCCTTACAGAGTCATCGATCTACTATGAAGATTGTGTATTTATATGAGAAAGTTGGTAACAAAATAGATGTTTTTGAATTCTCCTATCCTAATCTACTAGCCTACCACACCCTAATGGACCTCATCTCTATCATGAGGTCAACTGTGAAGTTTGAGCTTCGATTGGAGATAGGAGATATTCTATTAATCATGTCTTTTTGATGTGATTTTGACTTTTGAATTTTCTTATTTCCTTTTGATCATTACCTTTATTTTCAAATGAGTTGGCTTTTAACTTTTGAGAGCTTCTTCTATTCCTCCTCCATATGGATTCGAAGAACCAAACATGGGTACTAAAAATGATGGTCATTTGATAAATTTGGACTTGGTTGCTAAGAAAGAGAACTTATAGAGCATGGTGTTTAAGGGTCTAATTTATTCATGTAAAATAAAAGTGTTATATTGAATTTGACCTTGTTTTATCCAAAGTGGAATGAAAGGAATGAAACATGAACAATTTTAATTGATTAAAACCAAAAATATGGAGAAAGGGTGAAAAGGGGATACAATGACATGTAAGTATGATTCTCTATCATAATAATGTATGGAAGTGTATGGAAACATGATAACAGAGTTTATTGTGCGATTTTTATCTACAAAAGAGACACAAACCAAAGCTGAGAATAAGGGATCACAAGTTGGTAACTAGTTCTTAACATTATATAAAAGGAACAATGAATGAATTAAAGATGGTGATTTTAAGAGGAGGTCCTAGTCCTATCCATGGTCTTACACTACAACTCATAAAAGAGAAACCCAAGAGGGTGAACAAAGCATGTGAAAAATAAAAATGAGAAATATGGTATTTGTGAGGACGGCCTGGTCCTATCCATGGTCTTACACTACAACTCATAAAATAAAAAACCAAGAAGGTGTAAAATGAATTAGGGAATATTAAATTAATAAAATGAAATTAATTCATTAGGAAGATTGGGTCCTATCCATGATTTTACAATGAAACTCATGATAGAAAGAAACTAAAGGACCAAAAGAAGGAAATAAGGTCTGTGAAAGAAGAAACTATTACATATGGTAAGACCCATGTAGAAATCCTAACAAAATTGTTAGTATAATAGCACATAGAAATATGATAAGAAGATAAATATCTAAGAAAAGTATTTCTTCAAGAATTGTGCATTGGTGGACTCTTTGAAAACTTGGCCTTTGTTAGTTTGGAATTAATAGGTGTTAAGACCAAGAATATCTTTCACTAAATAAAGGCCCCACCATTTTTGGTTGTATTTGCCTTTTTTTATCATGGGTATAGCCTAATTTAAGGACTATATCATCAACATGAAAAGTGCAGACTTTAACCTTTTTATTATGTTATTTGGTGATTCAAGCCTTGTATTGGTGATTTTGTTATAGAGCAGCTACATAGTGTTCATTGAGAAGATCAAGAGCATGAAGGAGAGATTCACATAATTCCTCATCGATTATGATACCCTAAAGAGATATACATAGATACGGAAGCTAAACTTCTTGTGGTAGAATAGACTCAAAACCATAGACTAGAGAGAATGGTGTTTCCATAGTGGCAGTGTGTATGCTAGTGTGATAGGCCCAAAGTGTAGGAGATAAATGAAGATTCTAATCCATATGAGTTTCATGGATGGTGGTGAATGGATTAGATCATCATGAATTTTGTAAGGACTACACTTTTTAGTGAACTCGATATCATCCTTTTCAAGAATAGGCCAAAAGTATCCCATACATAAGGATTTTCATGTTGTAGCATGTCTGCTACAATGACCACCAAAAATGCCCTTATGTGCTTGTTCAAGGAGAGGAGGAACTTATTCTTTCATTACATATCATATCAAGGTATGATAATAAAGGGTGTTATATTAAAAGACATATTTGAAATATTATTTGTGAATTCGAGTCTTTTTATGGGAAACCATATCTGGAAGATAAGTTTAATGCTCAAGGAATTGGATAATAACTTTATACCACAGGATTTGTTGAATGGTGATAGACTCAATATGATAAATAAGTGAATCTTTTGGCTAGATGGAAGATGGTGACATTATTATTTGAATAAGAAATTTAGATTTAGTGATAACTTAGTGTAGATAATATAAAGATGGTGAAGAAGTAAGTGAATTAATTATAGAGTTTTGGTCTCTTGGAATGGGCTCAATGGTAAAAGAAGCAAGTTATTTGGCAAGGGTAATGGCCATTTGATGATAAGAAATAAAATTTTCACATTTATAATCACCATTAACTTGTTAGTAGATGTGTTGGGAGTCACCCAAAGCATATAGATATGCAATATCTAAGTCAAGTGCCACTCTCATGCCTAGGATTAATGCTTCATATTCCACCATGTTATTAGTGACATCAAATTTAAATTTAAATGACAAAGGGATAATTTTACCATGATGACTAGTGAGTATGCAACCTATTCTATCTCCTTGAAGACACTTGGTGCCATCAAAATGAAGGGTCCAAGTGTCTTCATGTAAATCCATGTTGATTTTAGGAAGTTATTCGATGACTACCTTAGATTTAGTAGTATTAGGAATGACGTAGGAATATCCTTGATTAATTACTTCTAAATTAATAGTAAACTTATGGAATTAATCTTTAAGAGAGATAGACTAATTATGACCTTCAATATAGAGGGTGTTATCATCAAGGAGACTATCTTGAAGATGATTGGTAGTGGATATGGGTTTTAATACAAGTTGATCAGAAATGACTTGCCTTTTGACATCTTTTTGTGTTATGATGTGAAGATAAAACTATGTTAAAAGAACCATCCATTTTTTATTATATCTCTAGGGAGAAAGGCTTTAGATAAAAAATGACGGAGTGGGTCAAAATGAACTATGACATAATTTATTTGATAAAGCATGTAATGATCAAGCTTTTTAGCTATAAAATAGATAGTGAGGCAATCACATTCTAATCTAGTATAGCATTGCTCATAATCAATGAGACCACAACTAATATAGTAGGTGGCATACTCTCTTCTAGTATCATTTTATTGGGCAAGCATTGCCCCAACTGATATGGGTGTGGAAGAAATGTACAAAATTAAAGGATGGTCATTGTAAGGTGGATGAAGTGTGGGTTGATGAATCAATTATTCTTTCATATTATCAAATTCTTTCTAACAAGGATTAGTCCATTTGAGAGCATTAACTTTCTTGATAAGGGAATTAATAGAATAAATGTGATAAGCCATTTTAGGTACAAATCATCATATTTCCCAAAGTTTACCAAGGTAAATACAAATTTATGGAATATAACGAGGAAAGGTATGTTGACTATAGCATTGATCTTAGTGGGATTGGTATAAATACTATGAAGAGAGACCAATAACCCTAAAAATTTACCATATGTGATGCCAATGACACATTTTTAGGGGTTTAGTCTAACTTTATATTTGATTAGTCAATTGAAGATGATGGCAAGATCAAAAAGATGAGTTTTACGGATTTTATATTTGGAGATGAGATCATCCACATATGTTTTCAAAATTTTAGGGATACAATCATGTTAAATGTGGGTCATATCCCACTGATAGGTAGCTCCAACATTTTTAATCTTGAAAGGCAATTTAACATAGCAATAGGTGCCCCATTATGTGGTGAAAGTTATCTTGTGTTGGTCTTTGAGGGTGATATTAATTTGATTATATCCCAAAAAACCATCCATGATGGACAATATTTCATATCCAATAGTGGAATCTATGATGGCATCTATTGAAGGTAATGGAAATTTATCCTTAGGATAAGCAAGATTGAGATTATGAAAATTGATGTAAATGCAAATGACTATAGTAAAAAAAATTTGAACGGGCATAATGTTGGAGACCCATTTTAAATAGTGCATAGTTTTGATAAATTTGTCATCTAAAAGTTTAATAATTTATTTATGGCATAAGTTAGAAACTTTGGGTGGAAATTTCTATTATTTTTTCCAAACAAGTTTGGCATTAGGATATGTGATTATGTTGGACACCATGATACTAGGATCAATGCCAGGCATGTCCTCATATGACCAAGTGAAAGTCTCACGATATTTATCAAAGAATAAACTAAATTTATCATGTTTAATTGGTGTGAGTTCTCTAGAAACTATTATAGATCGAGGGCATGAAGGGATGCTATATTTGATTCTTGTAGTTTCCTTGATAAGCATAGCATTTCAATCTTGAAAAGGATATGGCACATCAAGAAGAGTAGAAATGGGATTAGTTTTATGATTAATGATAGCATTAAAGTTGTTAAAATGAGGGACCTTTCACTTTAAATTCTAAATTTTGTGATGTTGTCAAGGAAGTTGAGGTTCTCAGGCTAGCAATTCAAGGATGGATTCATCATTAGGTAACATAGGAAGAGGTCCATAATATTCCACATCTACTTCAAAATCAATAATTTTGTTACCATGGCAATCATATTCAGAACCTTTTGAACATTTGAACTCCACTTCAAGGTTCAAGCTTCAAGGTTTAATCGAATAGTTTAACCAAATGATTCTAGTGAGTGGTTCAACCAAAAGATTCAAGCCGAAGGATCGAGTGGGAAGTTCAAATTGGTTGGTTCAAATGACACATTGAACTCATAAGAAGACTGAATGAATGCGACTCTTTGAAAAACATAAGTGTTGAGCCATTGAACCATTGAACCGTTGAACTGATGAACTCCAAAAGAATGGTTCAAGGTTCAAGAGGTTCAAGTGACCAACACTTATGTTTTTTGGTGACTCCACTGGGGAAGAACATGCAAGTTGAAGCCTCACACTTCAAGTTGAAGCAGTTTTAGTTATTTTCCATTCTACACTCTAACAGATCCATGGTATGCATGAAGCCAGAGAGCTCAAGATATTGTTAATCCTGTATTTGAGTTGGTGCAGCAAAATAACTTTGATCTATTTCCTCTTCAACCTCATCTTTAGTGAACCAAAAATTTCCCTCCTACCAACGTCAGATCTCTAATACCAGGTGAAGCTTCTAGTTTTAGTGCTAGCAGAGCTTTGTCTATACATACTCTACAAAGGTTTGTTATCCCTCTTTTCAATTGTCATATCATGGTAGCCCAAGGCCCTTAGGGTAATACTTTTGGTCCCCTGAATCTAACCCCACCTTTACATGAACTACCTTGTAGTTAAAAAAAGAATTTTTCCAAGTTCTATGGTGATGAGAAAGTTCATCTTGATGAGCATATTGTAGCTTTTTGCATATCCTATAGCGTGATAAGCATTAAATATGAAGATATAGTAGTAAGATTGTTTGTATAAACATTGCAAGGTGCTACTGTAGATTGGTTTTATCATCTTCAAGCTCAAACTATAACCAACTAGGACACTCTCAGGACCAAGTTTAAGGCTAGGTTCAAACTAGCAGAAGATGCACATGCCTTGTTGGCATAGCTTACACAAATGAATAAGGAGCCTCATTAGCCCATGCGAGACTTCATTGCCAAATTTGATAAGCTGAGGAACAGGATTCCTATAGTTGCCCAACCAACACCCGAGAATCTCAGGTGTTTCTTTATCAATTCTCAACTTCCCAAAGTGAGTTTTCTATTAAGGCAAGTTGGCCATATAGATCTTTTTGTAGCTCAAATTTTGGCTACCAAATTTGAAGACGATCTTATCCTTGCAGGTAAGATAAGAAGAGATCTTAATAGAAATAAATTTTCTTCACCTGCTAAAAATTCTTCCACAAGCACCACTGACCCTATGGTGCATAAGTTAGCAAATGAATTGCTAGCTTTGAAGAGGCAAATATCCCAAGGTATGTCTGTTCATCCTTATAGGGATATACTAAGGAGGAAATTTTCTAACCATTCATATCAAGGCAATGCTGCCAAAAATCAAGGGCAACCCAATCGACTTCCTCCCACATAGGGGAAGCTTTCCATTAAGGTAACACCAGTCAACTCAGCAGTCAATTACTATAAAGCTGAACATGATTTCTCTTTCCAACCTGAGATGGACCAAGAAGAGGATTCTAATCTCTTTGTAGAATAAGAAGAAGAATTAGCTAGAGACTCCAATACTAGTTTTTTAAATTACCAAGATGAAGCTAAAAAAAATGGAGAAGTGTTTGATGGAGCATATGATGTTTTTACTAGGTCCCAAAATCAGTCAACTCAACATACTGATAGGGGAAAAGTAGTAAAAGATCCTTATCCATTGATCTCAATTGCTAGATGGGGAACTTTGCTATCTTTTCAATCAAAGGACCCGATGACCAATAAGAAAATAAGTACCTCAAACAATCCTCTCCTTTCTACTTTTATCCCTCAACCTAGTGTCATATCAAATCAAAATCAGAATGGACTTCCTTCCTATGTTTCTATTTCATTCCATTCATTTCAAATAAATGATCATGCTAAGAAGACCAAGATCTAAATGTCTGAGTTTGAATACCTACAAGCCAATCCTGAGTAGTTGGATAGGTTGGTTGAATCCATCAAAAACAAAACTATCCCTACAGGATAAGATTCTCCCAAAGTGACTCATGATCCTCCAAAGAATAAATCCATCCAAAATAATTTTGTCACTACTCCTCTAGTTTCCCCTGGGAAAATAGAACCGTTCTATGTTTCTTTGTTGATAGATGGTCATAAGTTGAGTAATTGTATAATAGACTATGGAGCCTCTGATAATGTTATGCCCACCAAGGTAGTAAATTCTCTCAGTCTTACCTTAACTAAGACTTTTGAGAGATGTTTCTCCATGTAAAATAAACAAGTACCACTTTTGGGTTAGATCAAAGATGCCCAATTTGCATTTGTGGCCTTTTCAGATAAGAGAATTAAGATGATGGTCTTAGTGGCTGATGTTCTAGCTTCATATGGCATCCTGATCAAATGAAATTTATGCAAAGATGTTGGTGGAGAGTTAAACATGGACGTATCTAAAGCAAGGATACCTGTTAAAGGGATCATGTGAAAGTTATTTCTTTAGAGAGAGTCAAAGTACATTGTTACTCAGACATCAAACCTTGAGGCTCAAATTTTGTTTGAATCTTCAGGAATGGGTAATTATTTTTTATCCACTGAAGATGTTCTTATTTCATCATACCAAAGTTCATTAGGTGACAATTTAGATGATTCAGATAGGAAATCAGATGAACTTGTAGAGGAAAGCTCAGCAGAAAAGGAATCTTTCCTCACTAATGAAGAGAAATATTTAAGAAGATCAAATCCTAATGATCTTTGCATCTTAGAATTTGATGGCAGCTGCTCTTCTACCAGTTCTAGAGCTAGAATTGTGTTGATATCCCTACAAGGAGATGTTTTCCCTTATTCATACAAGTTGTAATTCAGCAATACCAACAACACTGTCGAGTATGAATCATTGTTGCTCAAATTATAAGCTGCTCATGCTAAAGGTGTTAAAGTTCTTCATGATTAGGGAGATGATAAATTGGTGGTCTACCAAGTGAGGAGTTTGTACTAAACTAGGAATGAAAGATTGTGACATTATCACAATCTTGTATGGGATTGCATTAAAAGTTTTGATGCTTTCAACATTTCTATAGTGCCCAGAGAATTTAATGATCGTGTAGACTCATTGGTTGTCTCTGTAACCCTCATGGTTCCTCATAAATATTTCAAAGGGAATAGTACATTATTGAGTTGGTCTTTTGACCAAGTGTACCTGATAATGCCAACCATTGGTAGGTGTTTAATGGTGATAATCAAATTGTCACTTTTCTAGAAAAGATGGATGGTTTTGAGGATCTCTATTTTGAAGGTTGTGCCTCTCTAGCATGAGAATCATTTCTCAAAACAAGTTTATGAATTGGTGAAGAGTTTATTCAACTCAAAGGAAATAAAATCCCAAAGGGTTTGGTTTCTCTTGAGAAACTATTTGATAAGCATGACAGGTGTATCAAGCAGCAACCAATGGATTCAAGTTCATCCAAGGAGTTTGATCAAGTAAATCTGAGTACCAAATAAAATCCCAAAATGGTCAACATTGGGAAATGTTGCACTACTGATGAAAAGCTCAAATTCATTACTCTTTTTCATCGTTACATTAATGTTTTGGCATATTCCTATGATGACTTGAAATCCTTCAGGGTTGAAGAAATTTGGCATGAAATTCCTCTTAAGACTGGGTCATTACCTCACAAGCAGAAGCAAAAGAAATACAATCCCAAGATATCATGTACTATTCTTTCAAAGATGTTGAATGCTAGGATAATTTTTTTAATTCACTATTCCACCTAGATCGCCAACATAGTTCCTATAAGGAAAAAGAATAGAGAAATTTGTATATGTGTGGATTTCAATAATCTCAATCAGCCTTCTCTAAAGGACAACTACCCTCTACCTATCATGGATCAAGTGTTGTAAACAGTAACTGGTTCAGAGATGTTATCAATGTTACATGGTTTTTTTGGGTATAATCAAGTAGAATTTGATGAAGTAGATCAACATAAAACCACTTTCACTACACCTTGGGGCACGTTTGTATATCATAGAATGTATTTTGGTTTGATCAACATTGGCACCACATTCTAGAGAGCAATGGACCTTGCCTTCAGAGATGAATTAGGGAAGTTCATCATGGTATATCTTGACAACTTGGCTGTCTTCTCCAAGCATCATCCTGACCATATGCATCATTTGTAACAAGTGTTAGAACACTATCAACAAAATGGTCTTTCTCTTAATCCCAAGAAGTCAATTTTTGGGGTTACAGAAGGTAAACTTCTCAGCCACATTGTATCCTAAGAAGGTATAAAAATTGACTCAAAAAGAGTCAGATCTATCCAAGATCTTACTATGCCTACTAGTAAGTCTGCAGTTCATTCTTTCTTCAGAAAGGTGAATTTTATCGAAGGTTCATCCTAGAATTTATAGAGAAAACTCACCACATTGTCAACATGATGAAGGGTAAAGCTATTTTTTGATGGACTGCAGAAGGCATAGTAGCATTCAAAGATATCAAGAAGGTTATTACTCATGCCCCGATCCTGGTCTGTCCAGATTATACCAAAGACTTCATGGTATACAGTTATGTTTTTTAGCACACACTTTCAGCCATTTTGGTTTAGCGAGACAAAGAAGGTGTGGATTTTCCCATATCATTTATGAGCTTCCCTCTCAAATATCATGAATTGAAGTATTCAATTATGGAGAAGCATGCTTATGTAGTGGTTAAGGCGGTAAAATATTTTTAGTTCTATATCCTAAATTCACACACTATTGTTTTGGTGCCTAATACCATAGTGAAGGCTATTTTAACTCAGCAAGAGTTTGGTACAAAAAGGGGCAATTGGATTTCCAAAATTCAAGAGTTTGATCTTGATATCAAGCCTACTAAGTGATGAGGCCAGGATATGCCCGATAACTGTATAATAAATGACCTCATCTTACTCTCCCTTTTTATTAAGTTTGATTACATTTTTTAACTTTTATTTTGATCTGAAATGAGTTAGGATGTGATTATCCATCTTTTATTGACTGTGATTCTAACATTTTAAAATACCTGTAATTCCTAACAAGTGTGTTGAAAAATTATAGTTTTGCAATAAAACGGGTCATCATCAAGATAAAGAACAAATCTGAAGTAGATTGCATGTTTTGGAAGCATTGGACTCAATTCAATTTAGTTTTAGAACCTACAGAATCTATTTCAAAATCATCACAGTTAGTCTCGAAACTTGTAGAATCTATTCCAGAACCATCACAATTAGTTCCAGAACTCCACCATACTATTTCAAGTCATCACATTTTTGGGATTAGCTCCAGAACTCTATATTTAGCTCTGGTACTCTTATAGATAAGCTCCAAAACTTTTGCAGCTAGATATGGAACTGATGAGGATTTATTCTAAATAGTTGGTGATCTGTCAAATCAATGATCTCATTAAATCAAGAATAGATTCCCAATTTTTTTAATTTGTAGAATCAAGACATGTATCACACAGCTAGACATCCAACCACATCTTGATTCAGCATCTAATATGGGTGCAATTCAGTTCTATCATATCTCAGTTCAATCATATCTATGAAGCATTTATAGCCATCAAGCATCTATATATACATACCTAAGAATATATAAAAGAGAGAGAGAAAATGTAGAAAATCATTGAAGAATAGAGAGATAAGGGAAAATTGGTATATTTTGTAATACAGAACATTTTATCAATGAAATAGCCATTTTTGTTTTGAAAGCAAATTAAATTATTCAAATCATGTTCTAGGCAGAGCAAGGGCCCACTCCTCTAAAGAACCAAGATCTTTATTTTTATGGTATTTATATTTCTATTCACAAAAGTAAATAAGTAATTCTGTTAAATTTATAAATACTTCCAACTCCTTACAGTTAAGATTTGTTGTAAACTTGTTCTTGTAGGCATTTTTAGATTAACTTTTCATTTCTACAACATGTGTTTGTTTCCAGCAATCAATTTTATTTCTGCAACGTGTGTTTATTTCCAGCAATCAATTTCATTTCTACAACATGTGTTTTTTTCCAGCAATCAATTTCATTTCTACAGAGTGTGTTTATTTCCAACAGATTTGCATAGTTAGATTCCAGTAAGGTTTTAATCAAGAAATCTTCAAGACATTAAAATCCCCCAAAACAACAAAATATATATATATATATATACAAATACCCCCATCCAATTACTAAATTTCTATGATTCCTCTTGTTGCATATAGTTTTAGACATAGCCCTGGTTAAATATGACATCAACAAAAAGTTGATTAAATTAAGGGGATGATGACACCCATCATTTTTGGTGCCGTTGTTGGGGATCACTAGTTAGAATTTTCTAATTAGGTGTTAACAAGAGAAACAATCATTCATTTAGTAATTAAAGAAATTTTCCCTAATTTATGAGTAGACCACAAGATTCCAAGGGTAGATTTCTTCCCAAAATATCTGAACAAGAAATTCCATCATCCTCTAGTTTAAGAAAAGACATTGAGCAAGATTTGGAGGCACCATTATCTCCTACAAGACAAGAAGCAAAATTGTCATTTTTGGAATTTTTCGATCAGTCACCAGAACCAAGTAGAACCTTAGGGAGGAGGATTATTTCTCAAGATCCATTGAGGGAAAGTTTTAATTCTCAATTGAGTAGTCAACCTCCTACTCCTGACTTTTCACCATCCCCAAAATAGACCACATACCACATTGATTGGGAGAAGGGACTAGAAAATACTAGAGAGATGGCATGAGAAGCTAGAAGAGAATGTGAGAGAACATTTACCTATCCCATTTAGATTGAGGATGATGAAACCACTATGAAAAACATTTCACCTACACATTTTCCCACATTTAGAGGAATGTCATCTAAGGATCCTAACCAATTTCTATTTGACTTTAAAGTACTATGTCAAACCTATGATTACAAGACATAATCAAAAATTCAAGTTGTTTCCATCTACTCTGAAGGATGCAATAATAAGGTGGTTTATGGGATTAACATCTAATTCTAATACCAATGGGGAACAAATGGAAACTGTCTTTCTAGACAAATACCAATATTATTGTAAAGAAAGAAATTGAAAGGAAGAATTTTTCAAAATCAAACAGGAAGAATATGAGAATATGGAAGATTATTTGGATAGATTCCTCTTTGTAAGTAAAAGATGTGGATTTTCACTTCAAGAAGATTTAAATAAAAACATTTTTCTCAAAGGTCTGGATGATGAATCTAGGGAAACCCTTGATTTAATTGGTGGAGGAAACATTGCTCAATTAAGAATGGATGAAATCATAGGAATTTGTAGAAACTATTCAAGAACAAGGAGTGGACCTCGAAAAAGGAAAATGGCTAAAAATTGAATCCAGATATGAACAAATTGATGGATGAATTGGAAAACTTTAAAATTGACATAGTAGTTCAATTAACCTCCACCATGGATGGATTGCAAGCTAAAGCAAATGCCCAACTTGAACCAATAGCCATGTATTGTCCTAGATGCAAGAAGAAGCATGCAATAAGGGAATGTCCTTTGGATAAAAAAAAAGTATGTCTTATTTGTGAATCTAAAGAACATGATACTCACACTTGTTCTCTTCTTCCACTCATAAAAAATCAACTCAAATAAACCAATACATCATCCACTACAGAAGAATTAAATTTTATTCAGAGACAACCTAACCAAGGATAGTTTATGCCAAGACCAGCTCCTAATCCCTGGATGATGCCATGGGAAGCTCAAATAGTACCACAAATTTGGCGACAGCCACCTTAGGCCCCTCAACCCATATGGCATCCTCAAGATTTGGCAAGTCAATCTTGGTATACTCAAGGACATCAACAACCTTGGGCTGGACAAGGAAATCCTTATACTTGGCCACAACCTAGATGGAGCACTAACAATTATGTGCAAGGAAAAACATATCCAAATCAGAACCAACAAGCCATAACAAGACTTCCATTACAAAATACACAAGTTGAAAACATAGTCCAAACACAAATGCCAACACAACCAATAGCAAACCCAAGAAACAAATAAACAACTCCTGATACGAAACTGAACTAGAAAAATTAATTGATTTAAATACAATGGATTGTAAAAACATTCAAACCAGATCTAGCAAAATCATTAGCAGTCCACCTGTTATAATCACAGAGATGATAAAAGAAGCTAGAACCCTTAGCACATTACACCTAAGAAAGATGACAAAGAAAAAGATAAGGAACCAGAAAGTAATTCTATTGAGATTCCATTTCTAGAAAGACTTAAAGAAACCATATAACTTAAGGAATCTGAATTGGTGCAGAAACTAAGAAGATTGAATATTGAAATACCATTGTTATAAGTAATTAAGGATATTCCAGAGTTAAACAAGTTAATCAAACTATTATGTTTTTAAAAACTTGGAAGAAAGAAGCTATACCCCAGGACTATTCAGGTAGATAGGAAACTTGTTAATTTATTAGCAGGAAAAATCTTACTACCCAAATATGGAGATCCTAGAAGCTCTATTATTTCTATTTCTATAGGGAATAAGGATATACACAACATTTTGGTTGATTTGGGCACAGCTATCAATGTAATGACAGTGGACACTTTGAAAACATTACCATTAATAGGCATACAACCTACTAATACCATATTGTAGATGGCAGATCAGTTTGTAGCAAAACCAGAAGGAGTTATTGAAGATGTGGTAGTAATGGTGGAATCATGGGAAAATCTAGTTGACTTCCTTATATTGCAGCCAAAGGTAAAAAACTTGGTCATCCCATTATTTTGGGGAGACCATGGTTAGCTACAGTTGCTGCCTTAATTGATTGCAGGTCAGGTGATATGACTATTTCAAATGGTAAGAATTCTAAGCAAATTTCATTATATCCATCTGCATGACCTTTTATTGATAATCAAGTGAAATTATGGGTTGATAATCCTGATATTAATGAGCAAAATCTATCTTCTTTGGCTATGATAACATTGCAAGATCATGTACAAGAAATAGATGATATGGTTAATCCTTCATTAAATGAACATCAATCATCATTTGAGCAATCAAGATTAGTTTTGGAACCACCACAATTAGTTCCAAACCACCATAATTAGTTTTGAAACCTTCACAATTAGTTCCGGAACCATCACATTTAATTATGGAACCTTCACAGTTAGTACCAGAAGCACACCAATTTTTCGCAAGTGAAGATAACTTTGCTTCGGAGGAACGTGATTTCTCTTGAGGAGAGGAAGGATCTGTAGCATCATATTTATAGATATCAGGAGATGGTGAAGAATTTTTGGAAAACAATAGTAACAAGGAGTTTGATATACAACAAGATAAGTATCATAACTCTTCTTGTTGTCCTTTGTCCGTCATTCTGTCTCAAAGAACTTTTGGAGATATTGCTACATATCATATGTTGTTACCACATGCATGTCCACTAAATACATTAATGTAACCTCTTCAACAAATTAGTTCATCATATCCTGGAACCAAACATGTTGAGATTTAACCAGGAAAATTTTTGAATATTAATAGCTGGTTAAAGAATGATGAAGAAGCCAAACTATTTGATATTCAGAAGAATCATACTAAAGCTTTTGCTTGGGACTATAGAGATATGAAGGGAATTTATCCAAGTATCTGCACCCATCACATTTATACTAAAAATATTAGACTAGCTAGGCAACCTTAGAGAAGGATTAATCCAGCCTTAAGGGATATAGTCAAACAAGAAATTGAAAAACTATTACAAGTAGGTTTTATCTACCCTATCTCAAATAGTCAGTGGGTGTCTCCTCTTGTAATTATCCCTAAAAAAATGGAAAATGGAGAATTTGTATTGACTATAGGGAACTGAACAAAGCCACCCTAAGAGATTATTTTCCCTTACCATTCATAAATAAAGTCTTAGACAACCTTTTAGGTAAACAATACTTTTCTTTCTTGGATGGATTTAGTGGATACAATCAAATCAGAGTTGTTGCTAAGGATCAAGACAAAACTACATTTACTTGTCGATGGGGTACCTTTGCTTACAAGGTATTACCATTTGGACTATGTAATGCTCTAGCAACCTTTCAAAGAGTTGTATTAGTAATTTTCGTAGACCTAACAAATGACTATGTGGAGATATACATGGATGATTTTACTGTGTATGGAGATACATTTGATGATTCCTTAAAAAATTTGGATAGAGTATTAACAAGATGTGAACAACATCACTTCTCTCTTAGTCATGAGAAATGTTTGTTGATGGTTGATGAAGGGATCATATTAGGGCACCATATTTTAAAAAGAGGAATTCAGGTTGACCAAAACAAAATCAAGCTTATTTTAGACTTGCCTATTCCTCAAACTCCCAAAGATATCAAATCATTCTTAGGACATGTCGGATACTATAGGTGGTTTATCAAGGATTTTAGTAAAATTGTTGCCCCCATGTTTAAATTGCTTACCAAGGACTGTGAATTTCTTTGGGATGAACAGTGTCAACATGCTTTTGAAGAAATTAAAGAGAAATTAGTAACTGCCCTAATATTACAAGGACCTGATTGGGAGAAACCCTTTCACATCCAAACTGATGTCTTAAATACCTCAATAGGTGCAATTTTGGGATAGAAATATGAAGATGGAAGAATGTATGTTATTTACTATCTCAGTAAAAATATTACTCCCATTGAAATAAATTACACTACCACTAAAAAAGAATTTCTAGCTGTGATCTATGCAATCAATAAATTCAGACATTACATTACAGGGTATAAAATATTTGTACATATAGATCACTCAATAAATAAATATTTAATGAACAAACCAGTGGTTGGAGGTAGAATAATTAGATGGTTATTACTTCTACAAGAATTTGATATCACCATTATGGAAAATCCAAGCAAATCTAATGTGGTAGCTGATTTCTTGTCAAGATTGACCACTACAGGGGAGCAGAATCTAGTCAAGGATAACTTTCCAGATGAACAATTGTTTGTTATTTCAGCTAACACACCATGGTTTGCTAACATGTCAAATTATCTTACAATAAGGAAGTTTCCTCCTTTCACTAAAAAAAAAAAAAAAAAAACTAATCAAAACCAGTGCACAGTTCAAGTGGCTAAATGGAATGCTATTTAAATGTGGTCCTGATTTGGTTATACGCAGTTGTGTAAGAGAAGATGAAATTTTTGAAATCCTCCAGGCATGTCATGATGAACCAAGTGGAGGACACTATTCAATGAAAAGAAAAGCTCACAAGATACTTGGCACTGGTTACTATTGGCCATCTCTGTAGAAAGATGTGAAGAGATATATCAAGCGGTGTGATCCTTTTCAAAGGATGGGACAGATAACCATTACTAATGAAATTCCTCTACAACCACAAGTAGTGATTGAACCATTTGAGATATGGGGATTGGATTTTTTTAGACCTTTTAATCCTCCTTCACAAGGAAAATAACGCATTCTTGTGTGTACTGATTATGTAACAAAATGGGCAGAAGTGTAGGCTTTAACAAATGCCACTGAAGAAGCAGTTGTTGATTTCCTTTAGCATAGAATTATGGTAAAGTTTGGAGTACCAAAAAGCTTAGTTTCAGACCAGGGACCACAATTTATGTCCAACATGATCCAGGCCTTCACAATGTATTATCAGATCAATCATAGGAAGTCATCTCCCTATCACCCGCAAGCAAATGGACAAGTTGAAGTAATAAATAGAGAATTAGAAAAATCCTCACTAAAACAATTGAAGCTAAAAGAAGAGATTGGGTAAAAAGACCACAACTTGGAAAACCAAAACAAGGTTTTCACCATATGAGTTAGTCTATGAGAAAAATCCCTTATCGCCTATTGAGTTTGAACTACAGACATTGAGGACAGTAGCTAAGGTGGGAATTGAATTAGATGTAGCTTAAAAGGAGCGAATCCTTCAACTCAATGAATTGGATAAATACAGAATGGAATCACTTCACCAGACAAAAATAATCCAAGGTCAAAGGAAGCAATGGCATGATTCACATATCAAGGAAAGATTATTCAAAGTAGGAGACTAGGCATTATTATTCGATTCTAAGTACCAACAATTCAAAGATAAATTAAGAACCAGATGGTTGGGACCTTACCAGATCAAGTAGATATTTGACAATGATTCTATCTAGTTACTTCCCATTGATGGTAGTAGAATAATACTCTTGGTCAATGGACACAGGCTAAAACTTTATAGGAAGCCTCCTACTAAAGATGAATTCTTGAAGTAAGAATTTGATCATCTGGAAGAACCTGGTTCTTCTAAAATGATAAAATAATTATATGAAAAGATCTAGAATAAAGGGAAGAGGATAAAAACCAATAAATAACGTTCTCTTTTCCTAAAAAAAAAGATCAATTGAAAACCAGTGATGGTAGTTGATCTTCTCAAATAAATACCTAGTTCAAATAAAAACTCTTTTTTTGAATTCTAACTATTTTCTAACCATTTTTTAGGAATGATGAGTCATCATGACGGAGGGATTACATCATCAAGGATGGTAATTATGTTTTTAACTTGTTAAAGGTTTAATGAAAGTTTGCATGTGTGATTAGACTTGATTTAAAAAGAATAGTATGATGAGTCATTTATTGTACATCATGGTTAAATGTACAAAATCATGAGAAGGATATTGATGATAAAATGAGTTGGCAGATAACCATAAAGAATCATTCTTATGATTGAAGTAACTGAATCTGCTAATTTTGTATCCATAATTGATAAGTTCTAAAGCTAAGTACAATAGTTTTGTAGCCAAAATTGATAAGTTTCATAGCTGAGTACAGTAATTTTGCAACCAAATTCACCAAATCAGCAACCAAATCTGCTAGTTTCATAATCAAAATCATTAGTTCCACCAAGATGAGAAGAAACTTTTAGCTAACTTGTGAAATATTCAACGAATAATGAATCATGGGAATCAAAAAGAAGTCAGAACCAGACAATGATACCCAACTCCTTGCAGACGAAGAAGTAGCAAATATTTTTCAATAGGCAGGATGGCTGGAATTTCTAAAAAAAATTCCCAAATACAATGATGAACTGGTAAGAGAATTTATTATCAATATAGAACAAACAAAAATAAATTAGGAAGGTTTTCATTCCTTTTTCTATGAATATCATAAGTGAGATGTCTAGAATACCGATAATGCATGTCCCAAACCCTGTCAAAGGGACATTGAAAGACCTTGCTGAAACCCTATTGAAAGAAGGGGAAGCTAAACCCCAATATATTTATAATACAAAGCAAATCATTAAGGGAGTCAAAAGGGCCAGCCTTCCCAAACCCTTTGATAGAGTAGCATTTTGGGTAGTCAAATATTTAACTTGTGATGGACAGTTTGAGACAGTAGGAAAAGAAGCTCTAAAAATCCTTATACACCTTAGGTATGGAGCTGAAAAACTAGAATATAGAGTAAACCTTCCTGGGTTTCTTTTTGACTCAATCCATACCATGGCCCAGAGGTATTTTTAGGGTGTAGGAACAATCAGACATCATGGGTTAGTGCATTTGGTATGCCAACACCATTTCCTTTCCAAGAAAAATGGGGAAGAAATGTGGAACAAATTTATTGGCAAATTTGGACAAAACCCTGCTATTCCTAGAAGAACAATAGCAACTCCTACTTTTTTAGTTCATTCAAAAACTTCTACCATCACTAAGGAAAAGAAAATATTAGGGGAAGAGGAAATACCCAAAAGAAGAAACTTTGAAAAAAAAATTCAAATTGCAGACCCTGTGCCTTCTCACAAAATTTTTGCTGCTAAAACTATAGAAGAAATGATATCTGACAGTGAGGCTCCTCAAGAAAGAAAACATCATAAGAATTCTAAAGAAAGTTTAGAAGAGATGGAAGAACAAGAAAGGCTAGAAACTAAAGCTGCTGATATTTTGGGCAGCATGGCCATGACTCCTCCTGAACCAAGCCAAGCAGAACAGGAAAAAGAAGATGAACAAAATGCCGAGACAACAGTACCATCACATGTAGAAGATAAACAAGATGTTGAGACAGAAGAACCATCACATGTAGAAGATGAATAGGCATCTTGGAGAATAAAAGAGAAATCCCCCATGGTGGAAGAGGAATGTTTAATTCCTCGAGAACTTTTAGAAAAAGAACAAAACCAGCAGATTAAACATGCTCTATTTTCGTCTGGATTAGAACTCATTATCAAGGAAAAGGATGAAGAATTGAACTTAATCAAACTCAAGTTAGAATAGAAGGAAATGCTCCTTATAGAATTAACAACCCAGTTCACAGCTAAGAATGAAGAATTAGTAGAAACTAAAAGGCAACTAATGGAGAATGAGGAAAAGTGTACAAGATAGACCCCTATATCAACAGTCTCTGCATAGACTGAATTAACTTATCTGTCACTCAAACAATTATGGGATGACACATGCAGAGAACTCAATGAAATCAAAGCATCCAATCCAGACTTGAAAGGCAAACTGGTAGAAGAAGAGAAAGCAAGGAAGGAATGAGAAGACAAATTTTACAAGGAGGAAAATAATAAGTATAAATGTCTTTTGAAAATACAAATAGTTTGTATGATGAGTGAGAAGTTGCTTGTCATGTCCCCTTTTTTAGTGGACATCATCAGAGTTGATGGTTAGCCTATTATGCAACCCTCGTAGGCTAATAGGATGAATAGAGGGTCATGATGGAGATTGGCTTGGCTATGATTAGCAGAATTCCTACAGTTGGCTTTCGTTCAGGCTCTTTCGGACATGAATTAAGGGAGATATTAATATTTGATTGATTTAATCAAATATTAATTATTTGGTCTAATTTTAATTAATTATTAATTAATTATTAATTATTAATTATTTGATCTAATTTTAAGACCCTAATTCTAATTTAAGAATTGGTCTAATTTTAAGACCCTAATTCTAATTTAAGGACCCCAAGTTCTAATTTGAGGAGATCTAATTTTAGCAAGCACACCTTTGGAGGGTATAAGGGTTTCTCATGGGAGAGAGTTTGTATTCATGATTGATTATTGATATTGATTCTTGTTAAGAATTCTTCTGTGAAGACTGAGCCAAGGGTTCCAGGATTCCATTTGCATTGAAGAACGTCCACTCTTCATTGTGTGCAATTCAGAGGTTGTGAGAGATCAGCCGATCTATTGCCAATTTGAGAGATAGCTTCATACAGAAGTTATTATAGAGGTTTACAGGTTTGAGAGATAACTTCACACAGAAGTTATCACAGGTATTTACAGGGATTTATTTTATTAAGTTTTTGATTCAGGGTTTTGATTCAGATATTGCAAAGATAAATATATTCTATATTAGAGCCGTCCCAGATTTGCAAAAGATCAGGTTTTGAGATGATATTTGTATTCTTTTATATGCGTGCTAGAGATTCATTATTGTAATCATTATAAAGAATAATAAGAGCACTGATTTGCCAGTTAAGAGATTTACTGTGGTTTATTTGTTTATTTGAATTTATCTTGCAAAATCGCATCTTTACTCATGCAAAATAACTAACAAGCAAAATACAGAAAGATAGTCAGGAAAATATCCAGTTTCAGATTTGAGGGGAAATTGGGGATATTACAGTGGTATCAGAGCTAAATCCTGCCATCCTGAGGGTTTGACAATCTTATGCAGCAACAAGAGTTGGGACCACACATGTATAACACTCGCAGTAGAGCCTTGCTTGAAGGTACCCAGGTGTTAGATCAGCGACCGATCATCATGAGTGACAGACGTGAGGGTAGCCCACCCAGGGGCCATAGGTATGATGTTGATCAGGACACCAGATAATTCCACCGTGCTATGATGACAGGCCAACAGCAGATGAATTAGGCAATACAGAGACTCACTACTATGATAAAGAGGATGAACACACCTATTAGATAGAATGGGGAACAAGGAGATAATAAGAGTGCTACTGTTAATCAGAGACAACAACAGGCCCACTCTAGAACAAATAATAGACCTACACATCCTACGTTTGTTCAAGAGGAACCAGAGGCTCCAGTAGAGGAGGAGGTAGGAGATTCCCCATTTGCAAGTGTTTTCATGGCTGCAAATGATGAGTGGGATTTATTAGCTCCTCATGTTCGAGAGAGGATGTCCTTTGATCATTTTGTTAATCTGAGGAGAGAGCACTACAGATTGGTTAGACAAGACAAGAGACCTAGACACCAGAACAATGATCTAAAGCATGCTACGAGCAGGCTCACACTCGCAATGTTCGATGGTAGTGGTAAGGTCACAGTGCAGGCCTGGATTAGTAAGCTAGACACCTTTCTCACATTGTGACTGATGGATGAGGGAGATGCTATCAGATATGTGACACTACATCTTGAGGGAGTAGCTCACGATTGGTGGCACCATGGGATGGTGACACTCCATCATGATCGGATCACATCTTATTAGGAGTTTGTGGATAGGCTGGTGGAGCGCTTTGATGGGAAGGATCCAGAATCCTATTTCTGAGAGTTGACACAGTTGCGCCAGAGTGGCAATTTAGAGTCTTACATCGGTGACTTCCAGAAGTTATCAGTCATGGTTCCTGACATTTCAGAGAGGCAACTTGTAGTACTCTTCATGGAGGGATTGGCATAACCATTGAGAGGTTGGATCAAAGGATTTGATCCTCCTTCATTACAAGTAGCTATGAAGAAGGCGCATAGTATGGAGATGGCAGCCCCATCCAGTAAATTTAACTCTAGAGGTACTTCTTCATCCCGAGACCATAAGTGCTCCAATGGAGATAGAGAGGGATTAGATTTCAACAAAGATACATCAGGGGTTAAGAATGATTCAAAGGCCAACCCAGAAGCACCACCTTTGGATCGAGAGGCTCTTAACGATCTACATAGGAAAAAGCTTTGCTTCTACTGCAAAGGTCCATATGATGCCAATCACGATTGTCCTTTGAGGCCTAAGGGCAAGGCAAATCATGTGATGTGGGCGTATTATGAGGATTCAGAATCAAAAGATTCCAAATAGCAAGATAGTCCTGAGGAGCCTAAGGTAGAGGTAGATTTAGAGCTACACATACAGGAGGCACGCCTATCCAGCATTCAGTCAAGTGATTCATTCAAACTCTGTGGGGTTTTGGCAGGACAGAAGGTCATCACCCTTCTTGATACAGGAGCCACACATAATTTTATAGATGCTAGATTTGTGGAGAAGCGTGGACTCACTACCAAAGATTTCGAGGGCATTAAAGTTAAGGTGGCCGACGATCACACTCTTAGGTGTGAGCAGATGATTAGAGACCTCCCATTGCGATTGAACAATTATGAGTTCAACGCTGATTATTATGTGGTGAACATGGGGGACATAGATTTAGTCCTGGGTATGAAGTGGCTTCATTCCCTTGAGGAAGTCACTCTTCATCTTAAGGACATGGAGGTTCATTTTGATGTTGGTGGGAAGACACATATTCTTAAGGCAATACGGGGCAGCGACATCAAAAATATGTTCTTTCATCGGATGGAGAGGCTCATACCACACGATATGGGAGAGTGCGCGGCTGAGTGCACATTAGCACCAACACAGGAGAGACATGTGGATGAGCTTTGTCTTGAGGTGAGTTTAGTTCAGGAGTTAGCACATGTGGTAGGGACTCAGCTTTTTGTTACAGTCAGGTCACATGATGATGATACGAGTATGTCTAGCATTCACATTCTAGATTCAGATATTATTCAGGTGAGGAGTTTACTTGAGTTACCAGTTGATTTCCATTCTTAGATTGGATGTTGGGATTTTTATCTTGGTATTAGGGATGATGTGATGCCATTGGATGAGAGTTGTGATGGACATGGCATGGAGTTTGTGTTGATTGACAGCGGTGGAGATCATGACTACTTTTGGGATCCAGGTGGACTGATTGGCGATTGCTTGAGGGCAAGCAATTTCTGGAGGGGCAGATTGTCATGTCCCCTTTTTTAGTGGACATCATCAGAGTTGATGGTTAGCCTATTATGCAACCCTCGTAGGCTGATAGGATGAATAGAGGGTCATGATGGAGATTGGCTTGGCTATGATTAGCAGAATTCCTACAGTTGGCTTTCGTTCGGGCTCTTTCGGACATGAATTAAGGGAGATATTAATATTTGATTGATTTAATCAAATATTAATTATTTGGTCTAATTTTAATTAATTATTAATTATTTGGTCTAATTTTAATTAATTATTAATTATTAATTATTTGGTCTAATTTTAAGACCCTAATTCTAATTTAAGAATTGGTCTAATTTTAAGACCCTAATTCTAATTTAAGGACCCCAAGTTCTAATTTGGGGAGATCTAATTTTAGCAAGCACACCTTTGGAGGGTATAAGGGTTTCTCATGGGAGAGAGTTTGTATTCATGATTGATTATTGATATTGATTCTTGTTAAGAATTATTCTGTGAAGACTGAGCCAAGGGTTCCAAGATTCCATTTGCATTGAAGAACATCCACTCTTCATTGTGTGTGATTCAGAGGTTGTGAGAGATCAACCGATCTATTGCCAATTTGAGAGATAGCTTCATATAGAAGTTATTACAGAGGTTTACAGGTTTGAGAGATAACTTCACACAGAAGTTATCACAGGTATTTACAGGGATTTATTTTATTAAGTTTTTGATTCAAGGTTTTGATTCAGATATTGTACAGATAAATATCTTCTGTATTAGAGTCGTCCCAGATTTGCAAAAGATCAGGTTTTGAGATGATATTTGTATTCTTTTATATGCGTGCCAGAGATTCATTATTGTAATCATTCTAAAGAATAATAAGAGCACTGATTTGCTAGTTAAGAGATTTACTGTGGTTTATTTGTTTATTTGAATTTATCTTGCAAAATCGCATCTTTACTCATGCAAAATAACTAACAAGCAAAATACAGAAAGATAGTCAGGAAAATATCTAGTTTCAGATTTGAGGGGAAATTTGGGATATTACATTGCTTGCATGCAAAAGACCTTCTCATGTTTATAGCATATTTTTAGAAGAACAATTCATCTGCTGGCAGTTGGCAAGGATAGCATGTGGCCTTCCACATGAAGTAAAAGATGAAGTTAATTTTTCAGCCACCTACTCCTTAGCTAATATAGAATAGAAAAGCCTTCTTTGTGAATTTCACCTCTACAATTTTATGCTAGAAAGAAATATAGGTTTTATGATCAATTTGTATGTAGGAGAAAGCCAGCTTAACGCATTCATCTCTATTCTTTAAAATCAGATTGCATGGAAAGAAAGGGAGTTAGAGCATTGGTCAAAGGCTTGTTCATCCAGTCTCTATATGAGAATTCACTATGGTTTTGCTACATATTTCCAATCCCATGTATTTAATGATAAATTCAAGGAACCTTATCTTTTCAGCTTACAACAAAGCATGGATGTCTTCACCTCTTATGAAAGGGCAAATTTTGATAATATCTATGATGCATGTTTTAAAAGATGGATATTTCTCCCGGTAGCATTGAAAACAAGGGAAGTGATATCCCCTTCCAATTTGATCTTGAGTTTAGAAAGAGCAAAACCTTTATGCACAATAATTCCTCAGATCAATGAAATTCCCCTGAACATATGGATAGGAATGTGGACAAGGCCACCTCTACTTCTCACCCCCATGTCTCCTTGGCAAAATAGAGAACCTCAACATCCCACTCAATTTGAGGAATGGAAAAGAAAAGTAGAAGCAGGAGCAGGGTATAGTACTTCTGAGTCAAAGCATTGGGATATTTAGTTTCAGCCATTTTATCTAACCAATCAAATGGAATGCAAGATATACAATCTTGAATTTGAAGAATGAAGTTTGTAAAGGGACTTACAAACAAGTAAGTATGGGGGAAATGATGAGGCCAGGATATGCCTGATAACTATATAATAAATGACCTCATCTTACTCTCTCTTTTTATTAAGTTTGATTGCATTTTGTAACTTTTATTTTGATATAAAATGAGTTAGGATGTGATTATCCATCTTTTGTTGACTGTGATTCTAACGTCTTAAAAGACCTATAACTCCTAACAAGTGTGTTGGAAAATTCTAGTTTTGCAATAAAATAGGTCATCATCAGGCTAAAGAACAAATGTGAAGTAGATTGCATGTTTTGGAAGCATTGGACTCAATTCAGATTAGTTTTATAACCTATAGAATATGTTCTAGAATCATCACAGTTAGTCCCAAAACCTATAGAATCTATTTTGGAACCATCACAGTTAGTTCTTGAACTCCACCATATTATTTCAAGTCATCACATTTTCTAGCTTAGCTCTAGAACTCTATATTTAGCTCTGGTACTCTTATAGATAAGCTCTGGAACTTTTGCGGCTAGATATGGAACTGATGAGGATCTATTCCAAATGGTTGGTGATCTGTTAGAGCAATGATCCCATAAAATTAGGAATAGATTCCCAATTTTTTGAATTTACAGAATCAAGACATGTATCACACAGCTAGACATGTAGCCACATCTTGATTTAACATCTAATCTAGGTGCGATTTAGTTCCATCATATCTATGAAGCAGTTATAGCCATCAAAACATCTATATATGTAGACCTAAGAATATATAAAAGAGAGAGAAAAAAAGTAGAAAATCATTGAAGAATAGAGAGATAAGGACAGATTGGTACATTTTGTAATATAGAATATTTTATCAATGAAATAGTCATTTCTATTTTGAAAGCAAATTAAATTGTTCAAATCCTGTTCTAGGCGAAGTAAGGGCCCACTCCTCTGAAGAACTAGGATCTTTATTTTATCGGTATTTATATTTCTATTCTCAAAAGTAAACAGGTAATTCTGTTAAATTTATAAATACTTCCAACTCTTTATAGTTAAGATTTATTGTAAACTTGTTCCTGCAGGCATTTTTAGATTAAATTTTCATTTTTGCAATGTGTGTTTGTTTCTAGCAATCAATTTCATTTTTGCAATGTGTGTTTGTTTCCAGCAATCAATTTCATTTCGATAGAGTGTGTTTATTTCCAATAGATTTGCATAGTTTGATTCCAATAAGGTTTTAATCAAGAAATCCTCAAGACATTAAAATCCCCCAAAACAACAAATGTGTGTGTGTGTGTGTGTGTGTGTGGGTGTGTGTGTGTGTGTGTGTGTGTGTGTGTATACACACACACACCCATCCAATTACTAAATTGTTGTGATTCCTCTTGTTGCATATATGTGTGTGTGTGTGTGTGTGTGTTTGTGTGTACATATATATATATATATATATATATATATCCAATTACTAAATTGTTATGATTCCTCTTGTTGCATATAGCTTTAGACACAACCCTGGTTAAATATGACATCAACATAAAGTTGATTAAATTAAGGGGATGATGACACCCATCACTAAGCTGGTATGGGGAAGAGGTCTCTGTCAATTGATTGCTGAAAACATACCAGAAGAAATAGGACATGAAGAGGTAGAGATTGATGACATGCCAATAGTTCTTTTTGTTACTACTATTGATGAGTGGTATTCCAATATCATTCATTTTCTTACCTATGGTGAGTTTCCTACTCATCTTTCTTTCAAAGAAAAGAGAAATGTTAAGTTAAAAGATGCTAACATTGTCTTGTGGGACAATGGTTTGTACAAAAGAAGCCTTGATGGGGTATTTCTTCACTGCATGGATAAAGTGCAGCAAAGTAAACTTTTGGAGTCCTTCCATAACTTGGCTTGTGGAGGACATTTTTTTGCACCTATGACTGCTCATAAAATTCTATGAGCCAGATACTATTGGCCTGCTCTATTTCAAGATACATACAATTAGGTATGTAGATGTGATTTGTGTCAATAGTTCGTTGGAAAATCCAAGTTGGTTGTATTACCCCTCAAGCCTATGGTGATCGAAGAGCCTTTTCAACAATGGGGTATTGACTTCATTGGCACCGTGAACCCATCCTCAAGTGATGGACATAACTATATCATCACTGCAATAGACTATTTTACTAAGTGGGTGGAAGCCATTCCAGTCAAGCATGCCACTTCAAAAGTGGTGTGTAATTTTCTTGAAGGAAAATATTATTTCCCATTTTGGAGTTCTAAACAAGATTATAGCAGACAATGCCTCATGTTTCTCTTCTCAAGAGATTATTGACTTTTACTACAATCACAGAATTATTCTTTCCCACTCCTCAGACTATTATCCGCAAGGAAATGGTTAGGGAGAATCAAGTAACAAAAATTTGGTTACTATCATCAGGAAACTGGTTGATGATAATCAGAGGACTTGGCATAAAGAATTATTTGATGCTTTATGGGTAGACAAGATTATTCCTAAGAGGGCAATAGGTATGTCCCCATTCCAACTTCTATATGGTCTAAATGCAGAAATACCCATTACCTTGGAATTACCAGTATTGAAGTTGGCAAAGGCAATAGAAGATTCAACTTTTGAAAATTCTATTGACAAAAGAATCATGTGTCTGACTGAGTTAGAAGAGCAATGAACTATAATAGTGGACTGCATTGTTGAACATCAAAATCAGGTGAAGAAACTTTTCGACCAAAAAGAAGGATTCATGAGTTTCAGATTGGAGATCAAGTCTTGTTATGGGACAAGAGGAGAGAACCAAAGGGAATGCATGAGAAATTTGATTCCTTGTGGAGATGTCCATTTTCCATCTATGAATTTAGTGGTGATAATAGTTTCTTATTGAGATATCAAGATGGAATGCCATTCTCATTGCCTTGCAGTGGGCAGCATCTGAAGTACTTCAATCCTTGAAGTATCAGATAAGTTCATTTGTACATTTGTATAGTCTTTGTTTGTTTTGTTTTGTGTTGTTCATTTTGTTTTTGGTCATCTTTCTCTTTTTGGTGACATGACTCTGTGGCCCAATGGCATGGAATAAGGCACTTAGATTCTGGATTCTACTCCCTTCGATTGTTTCAAGGTACAACCGATGGAAGTTCTCCAATTGGAGCCTATTGTTGTCCCCAAAATCAGCCACTCATTTTTGTAGTCAACATGTTAACTATTTTGGTCCTGCAGGCCAAAAATGGTTTCCTTCCTTCTCAAAAATGTTCTAAGTAGTCAAGTTATCTAATTACCCAAGTCTTTTTGGTAAAGGAAATCTCTCATTTTCAAAGGGTTTTTAGTCAGGAAAATGAACAAGGAACAATTCAAAAGACTTGAAGGCATTTCCTAAGAATTTGCTAAGGTTCAACGTCGGAGTTCAATTATACATGGTTCATCAGTGAGGTTTAATGAGATGAAATAAACTATAGGGACTGACCATTGAACTTTTTGAACCTTTGAACTCCACTTCAAGGTTCAAGATTCAAGGTTCAACCAAATAGTTTAACCAAATGATTCTAGCGAGCGTTTCAACCAAAAGATTCGAGCCAAAGGATTGAGCGGAAAGTTCAAAGTGGTTGGTTCAAATGACACATTGAACTCATAAGAAGACTGAATGAATGTTACTCTTTGAAAAACATAAGTGTTGAGACATTGAACCATTGAACCGTTGAACTCCAAAAGAACGGTTCAAGGTTCAAGAGGTTCAAGCAACCAATGACGTCCCCACAGACGTCAAATTTAGAGAGATGGAATAACTGTTGATTTTCAAATAGTGCAAAACCAAAGACAAATTTAGCACCCCACCAAGAAAGGAGCTGGAAAAGCTAGTAGAAGGTGAGAAGATGGCCCCGAGAGCTTAGACCATCAAGAAGAGACAAAATATAGCAAAAAAAGAGGGAACATAATAGAGAATCTAGAAGCACCTTCTAAGAAGTTATTCCAGTGGTTGAAACAGTCTACCAGGTGGATACCAGAGAGCATTAGCATTTAATAGCATGGCCCATTTTTCTTCAATTAAATAAAGGTGAGTGGACAGTCATGTAAGTATCATAAAGAGGAGCGGCCTTGCCTCTAAGAAGACCAAACAACCCATGCCTATGAAGGGACATTGAATATGATTTAAACACCCCCAGCATGGCCTCTTCATAAGACTTTCTCTTTCCAATGCATTAAATGCAGCATGGGATACTTGTGGAAAGGAGTGCCGAAGTCTTTTAGGGAATACTATATATTGTAATCTTTCATTTTAGAAAAGAGGAGGATCTCTGAGTTATTAGAAGTAAAACTCTGCCCAAAATTGAAAGGCATTTTTGAAACTTTGAGCTCAGATTGTTAATCAAATATTATGAGTTGAATGAGAAAGCAAGTGACCTTTCAAACTTTGTGTTGAAATATCTTGTGTTATATAGGAAATTGTTCTTATGTCTTTTTCCTTATATCATCTTGTCTGTCTGATCAAATAAGTAGAGCAAGTGACACGAATCTGGAGGATGCTCTGAAGCTTATTATGGAGACTTTGTGCTACATAATTATCTTTAATCTATGTTTTCATGCCTTAGAATAGAGGATATTGGAAAGGCTTTGAACTACCTATATCTTCTGGTTTCTTATTCTTTTGTAGTTTATGGTGAAGACTTTGGGCTACACTTCATTCTATGGTGTCCTACGTACTTAATCAGTAAGAGAAGAAACAAAAGACTTTGTACTTTCATGGGTTTCTTGTGGATTCAGTTACTACTCAAGAAGTTTGTCCTCTATTTTGTGAACATCATTTCTCAAAAAAGAGAAATGTATGGTGTGATTCTACCCCTAAGTTATTATTAGTATAGGTCTAGTTTATAATAGTTTATAGGGAGCTTCCCCTTGCTGAGAGGAGAGATTTATCTCATCATGCTGTGGTCGATATAACAATTTTATCTTCAGTTAGTTGACGACAAAATATTCACCCAACACATACATAACACTTGAAACACACACCTTTTACACACTATAAATCTACAATCTTCACATAGCTAGAAGAACTTCACAAAATAGGAATTTTGCACATAAAATCACTGAAGAACTTGCACACCAACAATGCATACTACTGCTCCAAACTAGTAACTAAATCTCTTGAAGCACAATGATAATTCCTAAATGGAATTATCTCTCTTGAATGAGAGGGGTTTCATACTCACACTCATAAAGGAAACTAGGAAGGGTTTCATCCTCCTAATCTCTTGCTTTCAATTAGCTTTTCATCCAAAGGAAAGTGGTAAGTTGAACATGGTTCAAACATACAAAAAGGGGGGGTTGGGGGTGTGGGGGGGGGGGGGGGGGGGGGGGGGGGGGGGGTTAATTGATTTAATCAATAATTCCCTTCAAAGTAAATAAGCCTCATAATTATAGCATTTTACATTGAATGTATAAACTAAAGCTAAGAGGAAAATGGCATAGAAATACATATGGGAGGGAAGCAAGATCAAAGATGCCATGTGGGGACATGATCCCTCCATTTTTGACTTCTCCATGGTCTTTACCCATGTGCCTTGGACTTTGGTATCACATACACAAGTCAAATGTGAGCCACCAAGGAAAAATATGCCATATTTAACTTTTTAACCATGTGCCTTTGACTTTGGTGCCACATACACATGCCAAATATGAGCCCACCAAGGAAAAATATGTCATATTTGACTTCTTAACCATGTGCCTTTGACTTTGGTGCCACATACACATGCCAAATATGATCCCACAAAGGAAAATGCACCATACTTGACTTCTTAACCATGTGCCTTTGACTTTGTTGCCACATACACATGCCAAATATGAGCCCACCAAGGAAAATGCATCATTATTGACTTACTAACCATGTGCCTTGACTTCTTATCATCCAAGAATAGTTATCCCCTTTACCTTGATTCCAAAATGACCCCACAGGATCATTTCATATGATTGGTGATGAAGTAAGAAGGAAAATACACCACCTTTGCCTTACCCCACCAAGATTCCTCATGTGAAGTCAAATAGGTGATTTCAATTTATCTCCTAAGTGGGTCCCATTGTCCCACTTCAATCATGTGCTTTCTTGATCCCATGAGGGGACCCCTTGTGGCCCATGCCACCTCATCTCCAAGCCACCTCACTGTTGCAATGTCACTTGTTAGGTCCCATATGAATAGTAAACTTGGAATAGAAAAATAGTGGAGAAAAATTAGAATTATCCAATTTTCCCACATTATCAATTTTAGTGCAAAGGGGACATGAAAAATCCACCTCCTTTATATTGCTTGCCCTCAAGAAATTTTTTACCAATGTGATCAAAAATCATTGTGCCAAAGAGTTACATCCAACTATAAGGCCCATACAATCTAGAACTTGTGCCTGTCAAGTGATCTAACTTCTGCCAAAGAATATGTAAGATACACTTATATTGACATTGAAAGCATCCTTGTATAACTCATGTAATCTTATCAATATTTTGAAAAATATCTTAGCCTCATGAGCAAAAATTTCAAGTAAATCTACATATCTCACAAAAACATGAATGCAAACCTCCAAGGGATCCCTGATGTAAGGCATGACTATATATTCTTATCTGGAGTTAAGCAATGGGAACCTGATATACCAGCTCTTTGATTTTGAATGTTACCAAGATCCCAAAAAAAACTCAAGATACTTCCACCATCTATCTGTTTCACTACTTTGATATACATTTGAGCTTCCACAACCAGGTTAGAATTCATAACATAGTCAAAAATAGTGATTGTGAATATATCCCTTGGATCCCATATTCTTAAACATACCAAAATATTTTCCTTGATGTTGTGAAGTAGTCCTTCCCTGAATGGAATATCATCTCCATATAAACATTTATCATAACATAGGAGAAATATCATACCATAGTTGGTTAGTAGGCTAGTAGCTGAATTAAAATAAATGCGTGGAGAAGAGGTCCTTGTTGCTCCACCTGATACATCATGGGTCTTTTATGGAAGACAACCATTGATCACAATGTCATATTCCTCTACCATTGCATTCATGGATTGGATGTCAGATTTATGACCAACTAAATGAATATGAATTTTTTTACCTAGACCTTGAATTGTCCCCTTGTTGTTTGCCTTGAGAGAACTATTTGATGCCTTGGTTCCCTACCTTTGATCCATGTGTTCTATCCACTAAATCTTATTATCATTCACCATATTTTTATAAAGCTCAACTAGGGTCAATATTTAATATTCTCTTATCCCTTTGTGTGACATAATAAAATCATTAACAACCATGATATTGAATTTGGAAATCCTATCTTACATAGATTTCAAAATACCATCTATATTCCATTTCATCATGCATTGATAATTTTGAACCAATGGATCTAATTTCAATATTTTCCCCTTCTTAGAGTGATGACAAAACTAAAATAAATTATTGCTATCATCCCCATATCTTGAGATGAAGTTATAAGAGTGCTTACCAAATGTCACACCTATCAAATCCTCTCGGTGCTCATAGTACACATCATCATGCATGATATTAAAATACTTTTACAAAGTGGTAGAAATCTGATTTGCCTTATACATCCAAATATTTTTAGAGATCATCATTTCATCAACATAAATGCAATCACAATTTCTTACATGTCCTCCCTTGAGCTGGAAACTAGTGACTGAATAAGTTTCTTTCTTAGAGTCCAACTCCAAAGTGAATCCTTTCATAGGATGCATACTATGAAAGCTCCATGTTTCATTATTTCCTACAAGACTCATGATATAGACATCTTTTCATGTTCCTTATTTTTCCAACATGATGACTAATGGCCTTTCCTTCATGATGCTATGAATTTGTAGTGTCCCTTTCTCAAGGAATCCTTTACTTTGATTGAAAATTGAAACCCAAAACACCACAATAATCTTAGTCATAAAATCTTGGAAAACAAAAATTCTTTTAATATGCTTACCCACCTCTATCACCAAGCTTATTGTATGAGTTATCTCCATTTGCCCATAACTAGTGATCTTGTTTTTTCCCAAATGATCTAAATCCTCAAACATGAACCCTTCACAAAGTGGTTAGAAAGCACAACAAAATATTTGAAATCCTTCATAGGCTTCCTTTCATTTAAAAATATGGAGAATTTAACAATACTGCCAATGCCTTTATCTATCTTATCCTTTAAAAGACTACCTAGATCCCATATGAAAGAATAATCTAGAACTTGTATCAAGTAGTCCTTATGACCTATACTACAAGTTGTATCCCTTACTCTATCACCCATATTTGTATACTTACCATGATGAAAAAAACTATGTATTGACATGGGCAAAGATAAATCTAAAATGTTGTCATACCTTTGGTAGCAAATAGAGTGATTATCTTCATACATTTGGCTAAAAATAGAGGGCTCACACCTTTGGCTGAAAATGGGGTGTTCATCCTCCTTTGTCACATTCCTTTAGATGCACATAGAATTTGTTGAGATATCCTCAATATCTCCATCTTTGTGACTCATAATTTCCAAGTTAGAGCTGACCAAGGCATTCTTATTCTCATTGTTACCTTGATCTTGGATTTCACTTTCTTCATTAGGAACCTTGAGAGGTTCCTTTTTCTCTTCCTCTATCATCCCTTGTGGATCTTCTTCTTCCACATTTTCCTCTTCCTACAAGCAACACTCTTCCTCCACATATTTCATACCATGGAATGACTCTTGCTCTTTGATTTCTTGAGGATCTTCTTGGCATATGCACTCATTAATAACTAATAGAATATTTTCATCAAACTAAAATTCATCCATACTTCTATTTGGTACCTTAGAATAAATGTCTTCTTGAGCAAAAATTTGAGAATCCAAGAAAGAATTTTGGATTTCTAAAAAGTTTTTACCTTCCATACGCTTACTTCAGGAATGCACTCTTGAGAACAACTTTCCTCCTTGTGTGCACTTATATGCACAACTTCTTGGGGCTCTTGCTTCCCTTCTTTTTTCACTTGAGATTTTGATGCAGCCAATGATTCATCCTATAATTTCTTGGAGATATTCTCTTCAGCTCTCCTTTTTCTCCTTATATATTTTATGAGACCCTTTTTCTTTGGCTCATACAAAACTTTGAGGTCCAAGTGCTCATCAAATGGTACTTGGCATTTGTAGTACTCTAGAAAATTTTGATTTTCTTATAGAATTTTGGTAGCATCTAGTCCATAATTCAATATCCTCATCCTCTCTTCTTGGTCTTTTATCCATTTCCTTATTCCCCTCTCTATTGAAAACATCCAAACAACCACAAAACCTACATAGGCTGGCAGGATGCACAACACTGATACCACTATAATATTTCGAATGAGATATTAATCCACATAAACTAAAATCTAAAAATTAAAATTCCCTAAATCTAAAAACCACTATTAAATCCACTCTATTTTGCACATTCAAAAACCCAAACTCACAAATAGATCAAAAACACTTCAAATATGAAATATATTTCTCTTATTTCCACACTTCTTCAATAATAATTGAAACATTATAATGAAGAACTCCACAACATGAATATACCTTCACGTCTGATTTAGGAGGTTCCACAACACTTACATATATTGTATTACTCACAAACATTTCACACTTACAAATCTAAAATTGCATACCATACATAACACCTGAAACACACACCTTTTGTAAAATAGAAATCTACAATCTTCACACAGCTAGAAGAACTTCACAACATAGGAATTTGGCACATAAAATCACTGAAGTACTTGCACACCAACAATGCTTACTATTGCTCCAAATCTACAACTAAATCTCTTGAAGCATAATGATAATTCCTAAATGGAATTATCTCTCTTTAATGAGAGAGGTTTCATCCTCACACTCACAAAGGAAATTAGGAAGGGTTTCATCCTCCTAATCTCTTGCTTTCAATTGGATTTTCATCCAAAGGAAAGTGGTAAGTTGAACATGGTTCAAACATACAAAAAGGGGGGTTTAATTGATTTAATCAAGAATGCCCTTCAAAGGAAATAAGCCTCATACTTATAGCATTTTACATTGAATACATAAACTAAGGCTAAGAGGAAAATGGTGTAAAAATCTATATGGGAGGGAAGCAAGGTCAAAGATGCCATGTGGGGACATGATCCCTCCATTTTTGACTTCTCTATGGTCTTTACCCATGTTCTTTGGACTTTGGTATCACATACACAAGTCAAATGTGAGCCACCAAGGAAAAATATGCCATATTTGACTTCTTAACCATGTGCCTTTGACTTTGGTACCACATACACATGCTAAATATGATCCCACCAAGGAAAAATATGCCATATTTGACTTCTTAACAATGTGCCTTTGACTTTGGTGGCACATACACATGCCAAATATGAGCCCACCAAGGAAAATGCACCATACTTGACTTTTTAACCATGTGCCTTTGACTTCGGTGCCACATACACATGCCAAATTTGAGCCCACCAAGGAAAATGCATCATTCTTGACTTACTAACCATGTTACTTGACTTCTTATCATCCAAGAATAGTGATCCCCTTTACCTTGATGCCAAAATGACCTCAGAAGATCATTTCATATGCTTGGTGATGAAGTAAGAATGATAATATGCCACCTTTTCCTTACCCCACCAAGATGCCTCATGTGAAGTCAAACAGGTGATTTTAATTTGTCTCCTAAGTGGGTCCCATTGTCCCACTTCAATCATGTGATTTTTTGATCCCATGAGGGGACCCCTTGTGGCCCATGCCACCTCATCTCCAAGCCACCTCACTGCTGCAATGTCACCTATTGGGTCCCACATGAATAGTAAACTTAGAATAGAAAAATAGTGGAGAAAAATTGGAATTATCCAATTTTCCCACATTATCAATTTTAGTGCAATGGGGACATGACATGGTAGGTCTCATATTAATCAATTTCATCAATGAAATAAATAATTGACATCTTTTAGTATCATGAGTCAAATTATGAAATAATTTATCCCAAATTTCTTGAGTTAGTCATCGTGAATAATGGGCGGACGTTTTGTTAGGTATTGGTTTCAAAATATTTTCATGGACTTCAATTAAGTACTTACCTTTTCTATGCACAATTCTTGGAAATGTTGTTACTGGTGGAACTTGTTGAGACAGTGTTTTAAAATCATCAATACTTTCATTGATTGGTGGTGGGATGACATTTTTTTATTGTTTCTTTTTTCATTATATGCTTCCATGAAATTTTCTTCATTGCTAATTTCATCATTATTTATTTCCATGAAAATTTATTCATTATTATGAGGTAAGGCATCATGCATATAGTCATCATCAATAAAATTAAAAACATTATACCTTGCATGTGAGCTTCCAACATTATCGAATTCATTATTATCAATTTCATCATTATTCAATTCAATATTGTCAATTCCATCATTATTAAATTGATTATTTTCAATTTCATCATTATTTAATTCATTGTTGTCAATTACAACATTGTCTACGACATTTGTCTCATCAAAGATAGTTTATGTAGCTTGTTTTAAATGAAGTGCTTGCATTTATACCTTATATTTTTTCTCACCTCTTGTATTTCATCGATTGTTTTTTTCTTCAACTTCTTTCTCTTTCTCGAACACCATCTATCACCCATTGGACAATTGGTAGCATTTCAAAGGTGAGGTCCAAAAAAAACACTAGATAGCTCTTGCTCTCAACTTGTATGTACTATCAAAGCATGCAAAGAATGTCTATGGGGATAGATTTATCAAATTAGGTTTAAAAAGTCCATTGAAAAGTAAGTTTTTGTCTATAATGAAAACAATGTGTATGCATTATGATATAACACGTATGCATTATTATAATGCATACACATTATAGCTTAGAATTCAAAATCCAAGACTTTTGGCTCAAAAATGGCATGGAATCTCAAGCCAAAGGCTTGGACCTATCAATATATAGCCAAGTTCGAAAGATTTGATAGAAAATAATAAATTTCAACTTCCATCACCAAATACACTAGAAATTTCAACAAAAAAATTCAAAAAATTATTACCATGATGATGAGCACACTGTCCTCTTTTCAAAAATATATTTTTTATAAATTTTGGACTATTTTAAGGTTTAAAACTATGTTGATTTTTAACTATAGCATTTTTAAGCCACCACATGTTGCAAATATTCATGCCTATACATGTTAATTTAATTTGTTTTTCATTCATCCAAATGCAAAATAGATTATATGGTCACAAACTATGCCTAATTCTACACACATTTCAAAAAATCATTTTAATTTTTTTGAGGTAGTTAGGGGGCCACACGGTCGGCTATCCTTTTTTATCAGTTTTCAGGATCTATTTACTTACAAAATTAATAATTAAAAAAATATTCATTGATAAAATATTTTAAAAAAATAGGTCACAAACTAGAAGATCTTATCTAAATATTCACCAAAAGGTTTCAAAAAAATATTAAATTATGCTTAAAAAATAGTTGGCCACACAACTGTCTATTCACTCTATTTTCTTAAAAAAATAAGAGTTCTGATTCAAATTTTAGATGTTTGATCTAATTATGCTTAATCATTTAAAATATATATTTTGGAAACTAGACTTGAAGTGTTGTAATTCATGTTCTTATAGCATCTTTAAATTTGGAGTTCAACTATTTCAAATTATCTACACAAGTTCAATTTTCTAAAATTTTAGGAAAACTATGTCCACGAGTATCTCCTTTTTGTCCCCCAACTTTGTGTACTTACCCCATAATTAAGTATTAAATCCCTATCTATTGTGGAGGATCACCCCATAATGAAAAATACTTGAGTACACAAATAAATAACACAAGTGTTTTCAAGACATGGTTATGGTTTCCAATGCTTAGAAACCTAAGCATGGAGGTTGACTAGGCTTGGCCAAAATTTGAGGAAGTAGAAAATCATATATGAGATTAAACTCAACCTTCCCCCTTCAATACCTCATCACCAAGGTCCACTAAGGGCACTATGAAAGATGTATCCAGACCCTGAGCCACTGACAAACACTATAAAATTTCCCTAAATCCCTGTTTGGAGAAGGAAGGTGAATAATACCACTAGGTGGAGGAGGACCATCCTCATAAACAAAATGCAAAGAAACGGAGGAATCTAAAGAGAGCATGCATAACATAATAGCCAACTAGAACATCTCCCATTGGTGAAGGAATGAAACCCTAACTAGAGAGGAAGGTCGAGCATAGAGGCAATGACAAATGTAGAAGGACGGGCTAGCCATAAAATTATAGAATATAATAAATATTATATTATATATATACTTTATAATGTAAATTATTAATTAATACTATATAAGAAAATAGATAATATAATATATATTATACTAGTAATATAATATATATTATATTATCTATTTTCTTATATAGTATTAGCATTATCTATATTATATTAATTATTAATTATAAATATATAATATAAGTATTGGTAATATCTTATATATTATATTATAAAATTAAAATAGTTGTTATGATACCTTAATCATACTTCGATTATTCATGGTTTATTTTTTGTAGTGTTTATTTACTTGCAAATAAAATAGGTTAATGAAAAGCAATCCCAAGGTAGATGCAATAGAATATATGGTCAAATTTAATGTTTACTACAATCATAGTCTTTTTTGTCATTATGTTTAAAGATAAAATTTAAAAAATTACGTATTTAAAAGTGCACAAGGCAATCAAATGTAGTTCCAAGTTAAAAAAAGTCACAAAGTACATGAGAACCACCATGGAGACCACTAATTGAAATTTTATTCCTTGAAGTCAGTGAAACCTCTGTCAATATATCAATCACATATTTTCAAATATTTTACATATCTACCAATAACAAAGAGTACTCATGCCACATCACAACACTTGTTATTTTTGTCATTCATGATAAACATTTTGTCTTTAGTGTTTTTGTCATTTATTACAAATATTCAACTTTTTTTATTTGCCTTATTTAACTAAAGATAGTCGTTTGGTCATACATGATTAAAAACAAAATATTTTTTTATCTTTAATTAAAGAAGAAGAACGTTAATACAACGAGTGATAGGAATGTTGATAAAATATAAGAGACACACAAATTTTGACACATCATATCTTATCTTTCAAAATTTTATTAAAATCTTTTAAAATCAATATGTATGACGAATTAGAATAACATGTGAGAGAAATCTCAATAAAATATAAGATGCACAAAAATAATGATGATATCATATTGGTCTCTTACAAATTATTATTGATATCTTTTGTTATATACCAATCTAAAAGAGTAAAGGAGTTAAAATAGAATCCCCGAATCAACATTTAAAGTAAATCTGATTTATTATTTTAAACTATTATATTTTAAATCTACTTTGTGTACCTTATTTTACAATTCTAATAGTGTCTTTATTCCCCACTTTCACATTTTAATAAAATATTTTTGTTAATTAAATCTATCTATATTCAACTTATAGTTGGTACTCTCCTATTCTTAAGGATTGTTTTTATTTTTTATTCACTTTAAAGTTAGATTTTAGAGTTTCATTCCCCCTTTCCAACCTTAAGGATTCCCTTCCTTTTCTTTGGCTTTTGTTTGCTATAATCATAGTTTATATTAAAGATATAGAATTGATAGCTTTATTTTTATTAGATGATAAATCGTAAAATGAGAATATTTCAAACAATAAAAAAATCAATTGATAAAATGTTTGATTTAATAAAAATATATTTTTCAAATAATTAGAATATAAAAAACCTAATTAAAATAACAAACAACATAAAAATAAAAAATAACGCACTTCCAACTTTACATAAAATTTAATTGTAGCCATTGTTTAAGAGAATAGATGCTTCGCATATTACAAAAGATTCCAAATAATAATTTTTAATAAACCATATAATATGACAAAAGTTATGTGCATCTTATATTCTATCCACATTACTCTCCCATGTTGTTCTAACTCTCATCATACACACTAAAGACTTCAATAATAATTTGAAAGAGACCGATCCGAAGTGATAAAAGTCATTGTAATGCTGCTCTTCTTTAATTAAAGCGAGCAATGGGAGGAAAAAACACGACCCTCTTTAATTAAACAAAGGAAAATATAATGTTTATCATGACTGACAAAAAGAGTAACGACCAAAAAAAAAAAGGACAAAATGTTTATCATGACTGTCAAAAAGAGTATCGACCAAGAAAAAAAGAGGACAAAATGTTTTATCATGACTGACAAAAACAGTAAGGCCAAAAGTATTTATCATGACTGACAAAAACAGTAAGGCCAAAAGTATTTATCATGAATGACTAAACTATAAAAAAATGTTTGCCCGAACAAATTCCTGCGTAGGGGAAATTAATAATGCCCGTTTAATTCTTTCGACTGTCTCCCCTCACCGGCTTGCTCCTTTTTTGGCGCCCCGGCCCTCCACTCCCCACCTACCCCCCTTCCGCGTCATCTGCCCTTTTCCGTGCTACTGTCTTTCGGTTCATAAATGTTGAGAAATTTAAAATTGATGTTGGATTTATTTTAAAGAAGAAAGGTAGATGATTTGATGTGGAAAGGTTGAGATTTGAAGCAGAGGTATTAATGAGAGAGGGATCTTAATAGATAATGAAGGCCCTCTTTTTGAGATGTGAGAGAAAATAAATTTTTGTTTGATGTTGAAGACTACACCGTTTTAGATTGGACTTATTTTGATTGGTTTCTACTTTTGTCTTGTATTTTATAATATCATTCACATCAGATTCGCTGAAGTTTTTTTAATGGGCACAATTCAGTTGCTACATTTTAGCATAAGGTTTTTTTCTCTGATTGTTTTCTCTTGTTTTCCTCAACATTACTTTTTTCTCCTTGCACGGAGTGTTTTGACATTTGTATTGTTTTCCTCCTTTTTGTCGTTTTGGTGTCTTCTTGTTGTAAGATACTGGACCCCCTTTTGTGTCCCAATACTAATTCATAGCTCCATCAAAAACATTTTACCATACTAAATAAAAAATAACACCCATTTAAAACTAGTTAATAAACTTACAAAAAAATTATGAAATGCTTAAATGTACAATATACATACATTTAAACAGTTTAGATTTTTTAAATTAAATATCAATTTTTCAAAATTTATATTTATATATATTTTAATTATTTATTTAAATAATTTTTATAGATAATCATTTATCCGTATATATATACACACATTTACCTATACAATTTAATTTTTATTAATTTTTAAATATTTACAATTTATTAAAATCATATTACATTTAAAATAAGCAAATATATTAATTTTATAAAATATTTATATATTAATTAATACTTTTTAAAATTTTAAATATCCAAACTTTATTTCACTTATCACCTATTTAAAAAACCATATGCTTTATCTCACTCATTACTCTACTACTTTTCTAAGGAATCTACTTTATTTTAATGATCCTCCTACTTTATTTTTATTTAAGTTATTAAATTTAATTAATTAATCATCCCTACTTTATTCTTGTTTAAAGGAGCTACTTTAACTCATTTATCATCCGACTTTATTCCCTTTTTAAGGTAATAACAATCATCCTCCTTTATTCATATTTAATGCATTGATTTTTATTTAATAATTATTATAATTTATATATTTATAAGGTGTTTACATCAACATGGTTTTTAAAGAATCTCTTTTATTTTAATGATCATTCTACTTTATTTTTATTTTAAGTTATTAATTTTGATTTATTAATCATCCTATTTTTTTTTTATATAAAGGATCTATTTTAATTCATTTTTCATCATTTTACTCTTTTTTTAATAATGATGATCATTCTGTTTTATTTATATGTAATGCATTGATTTTTATATCAACATTTTAGGAGTTGTTAAATAAGAGAAAAGGGGGATTGGGTTTACATTTCAAACATACAAAATGGAACTACCCTGAATCATTTCAATTTATTAAAGTGACTGAAGCAGAAAGATTCACCAACCCATAATTAGAAAGGGAACCTAACCATACCAAGGGTGTCATCACCCCACAAAATCTCTTTAAAGGATCGAACACAAAACATTTGGTATGTTTGTCGATATTTTGGCAAAATGATGATATTCTAATAACACTTCATAGAAGCTACAATGAGGGCACAATTAGGCTCTCACCACAAATCATTATACTCATAAATTTTGTAAAATTTTCAAAAGCAACATGGTTACAATTAATGGGGAAGCCATCAAATCCATATAAGTCTAATAACCCACCATACCATACCAACATCAATGCGACATACTCAAAAGGGAGGTTGAATTATGGTATCCCCATCAATATAATCACAGGAAAAGTGGTGCAAGTATTTATCAAATGCATTATGAAGTGATATTGGATTAAAAAGGGTAAAAACATGTTACTAAGAGGGTTATCAACATCTCACATTGTTTGATACAACGAAGGGAGGAGTTCAATTGGCTATAATTCTTTGCCACTAAGATCCTAGCAAATACTAAGAATCTTCTTACATGAAAGATGTAATCATTCTAGTATCAGTTCTTGGTCCACTTAAATTTATTCACACAATGGAAATCACCAAAAGGCCCTATAGTTTTGGGAGCTTATTTTTGGCCAATGGAAGCATTTGTAAATCTTGTTTACCCAAAATGAGGAGACCACTATGTGTAAGCACAAAAGTTTTAAAAAGTGGTTGATGGAGATGATAGAACTTATCAATGGAAACCCCTAAGTCTATGAACAAGTAGTTAAGTATCTTGCACCTTTGGCCTCCATTAAGCAGTTGAATGATGATGTGATTATTTAGACACATAATTTCACAACCCAACAAGCACATCAACTAGCATTATTTATTAACATGACCATGGTGAAAGAAGATATCATGAGGAAACACAATATGGTTGAGAACATTTAAACTATATTACGAAAAATGCCACCACAAGCTCAACCAAAACAAATAGTGCCAAAAGGAAAGAGCCTTGCATCCCAAAAACAACCATCAAATAAAAATTAATTGAAGGTTCATACACATAAATCTCCCCCTAATACGAAGACTCATAAGATAATGCAACCTTAACAAGACCACATATTTCCTAATATTTTTATGGAGTTGGTCTATAGCACATTAGGGGTGTCACAAGAATACATGTAGAACATCTTACTTCATGATGTGGGTTATGTTTCATATGGAGAAGAAGATAAGGAATGGTTCTTGTAGATGGTCATGTGCATGGATCAAATCAATAACAAGGTCCCCAACGTTATTGTTGTAAATCCCTCAACTATTCTAAAGTGAGATAATGTGAACATGTAAGAGAAATAATGACAATGCAAGGTAATGGCACAAACCATTTTCTTGGCTTTGGTAGGAATATAGACAGAGGAAACAATGGTTCTATTTAATGTGGCAGGCAAAGTTAAAACAAGGCCAATTTGATTGCTAACAAGGAAACACAAAGAAGAGTTTGTGAGACAGATCCCACCAACTCTTTGCTTGTAAGATAAAATTTATAATGAGGAGAAAGATGAAGAACCCAACATGATCCTAGACTAATTGGTAATTATTCAACTAGAAACATGGGATAAGAAACCATGTAATCTATTTGGAGGAAGGTTGCACACACCTAGTTGATGTCGTAAGGAATGTCTTGCAGATAACCTACTAGTAACACAAAAGGATGAGCTAGAATCATCACAAAGGGAAATGAGATTGAAGATACAAGAGAGGAAGAAGTAAATATTTCAAACATCAGCTTCCATGGTTAAGTTTTATGTGCCAAAATAAACTACCTTAGCCACACAATAATTAACATCACCATCTCCCCCTTCGACCTAATTCTTTCATTAAATTGCAACTACCCTACCATATTTCCATCGCAATTGCCACCACAAGTTATCAATTCTCCATCACCACATTCACCTTCACTTTATATATGCATTTCATAGAATTTTCCCCATTCCCCTCTACATTCCCTACTACAGGTTCAACCCCTGCTGTAGACCAAGGATATCCTTGGACTCTTTTAAGGGTATCCTTCATCCCATCAGTGTTTATTATGCATCAATCTGGATCCCCAATTTTGTAAGAAATATTGTGAGATACTACTGCACAACCTAAAAAATGACCTTTTTCAAACCATCCAAACCACCGCCAACATCAAGGCATGGGGAAGAATAAACTTTTGAAAATAATGTGAAGTCACACACTAAGGCTGTAAAAGAGGTCAAAGAAGAAACTATGAAGGAGAAAGAGAAGCAAGAGAAATTCCCCCAAGCTAAAGTGGCTCATGATAAATTTTTGTAAGATCAAGATGCAAAAGAAAAGGAAGCAAAGAAAGAAGATAAAACTTTTAATGAGTAAGAAGCCAACAAGAAGGCTACATATGCCAAAGCCACATAAGAATGGGTTGGAAAAAAAAGAAATAGAGAATTGTGAATGAGTAGAAAAAACAAAGATAAGGTCAAGAAGGAAAAGAAGGTTCATGATGAGATGGATTTGCAAGTGTAGGAGGCTTGAGAGGAAGTAGATAAGCATGAGGAAGATATAATTAATAAATATGAATAAGATAAGAATAAGGAAGAACATGCAAAGCATGAGGAGGAGAAAAAGATTCAACTTGAGGCTATGCAAAATGTTGCAACACAAAAAAAAAACTACCAATGGGGTAAAAACAATCACAATCCACCACTAACAAGTAATAAATCAAAATTTCAATCAAAAAGGCCAAGGCATGTCCCATGGGCCAAGGTTTAGATGTAACTTAAAATGTTGGTGATAGATTGGTAATTTACTGATGACAAAAAGATAACAAGGCATATGTGCATGCTATAAAGATGATACAGAAGAAATATTTTTTGTATTGAGGTTGATGTGGCCTCCAACCACATAATGGATTCAACAATCCATATAATCCTCTCAATCACATACATATCTCATAATCATGACATAAATTCATTCATAAACTCAACATATCCTCATTAATTCTCTCACAATTACAATAGCTTTCAACAAAGCATTACAATTCAAAGGCCATGTCACCAATGCATGCCATCAAACAACACTCAATGCTTGGCCAACATTCCAAGGAAGCTCCTCAAAGGATTTTCTCTAAGCCTATCTCCCCAAACTCGCCTACCTTAACCAAAGATGGATACAATCATAAATAGATTTTTCAAAGAAGAAAGAGAGACAATAAAATACCTATGCCCCACATCCCACATGGATGAAACATGACAATTAAGAGTACATCCCAATAATGATATGCCACGTTCTCCACTTGGTGTTATCATTTTCTAAAGATAAGTCTTAATTTAAAGTTGGAGCCACCCTTGACATGTGAAACACTATTGATGAGTAGCGAAAGACAAGTCACATGTGCAAGGTCAAAAAGGAAGAACATCTTCTTTAGACAAGTTGGACCACCACCATGTGCCTCCATGTGACTCCTTAGAAATGTGCCCCCACTCTATATGTGTGAGAAGATCCTCCATGCCACATTACTTTCTTGGATCATATGCCACATCATCATAAATATAACTCATGAATAGTAATACTAAATAGTGTTGTATGAATAGTATTTTCCCATGACATCATTATCCTCTGGTTGAAATCAATTCAACTCCTACAAGTTATATTGATTTTATCCTTGCCATTTATTATAAAAAAAGGAAAAAACACACCATTCTATTTTTGGGTGATGTAAGATCGTTTGAACCCTTAGATGCTCCAACATTAGACACCTAAGGTATATAATGTGATATATTGATCACATAGATGGGGTAAGTGGTAGAACGACTCTTTTGGTCATGAGGGATAATGACCATGGCATCCCCTTCCAAGAAACCAAGTGCACCTAGAAAATATTATTTTTCTATCTCCACTTCCAATTTCTACACACTGGCCTTGAAACTATCCTCCTCCACCAAAATCTCATCCATATCCCAATGGATACATACGTGGGCTCCAACCCACCACAAACACTCATGGGATGACACCCACCCAAAACTGACCACCTCCACCAAGATGCTCTATCACACATCTTATCAACCCATGTGAGCTCTAGCCCACCACTATCCATCTACCTCCACCAAAATCTCACCTAGCTTTCTTCATCCATCATTCAATCACCTGTTAGATTATCTATAACATCACATAACACATCCACTTGCAGCTCCTCTCTCACAGCTGCAACTATATCCATCTTCTCATCCACATGTGCATTCTCTTTCATAAAAATCTCCTCTATGACTAGAACATCAAAAATGACCAACTCTTCATCCAATATTGCCATATCCATCACTTGGATAACATCTTATCTCCACCTCTCCTCATGTGCATTAAATTGCACACAAAATTATTCCACACTTTGCTAAAAATTATCCTCCACCAAACTCTATTCATGTACACACGCTTGTACAACAATAATCTCCAAAGTTTCTCCCAAAGAAACTTGCAATTCATTTTTAATTTTAGAATGCTCCTCATGCTCTTCACTCTCAATATGAGCTGCCAATGGCTCATCCAAAACAACTCACGTGGTCATTTTCTCATCCTCCATAAATTTAATTTCTGCCCTTACATATGGCTTCAACTCCACCAAAATTTCCTCTTGTGCATTTGCCTGCACAACTTCTTCATCTAAAGCTTCCATCATGGAAACTTGAAACATTATTTTGCTTCCCTCTTCCTCTATGTGTAACTCCTCATGTCTACAATTTTCTCTTCTCTGAAACTTCTCTTGGTTTCTCTCTTCTTCATCCACTTGCAACACTTCATGGATGCAATTTTCTTCACTGTCTTGCAACCCCATATGGATGAAAACTTATTCCGCATGAAACTCTCCAAGGTTGCAATATTATTCTTCCTTTTCTCTATCATCCTTCACAAATATGTCTTCACACATGGGATGCTCACATAACAACTCCTTGTTGTCTTTAAAGAAAACCATATTCTTTTCTTGCTTCTTTTTCTACAACTCTCCATTGTTGCACTCTTGATCCTTATTCCACATGGTTATCTCTCTCTTCAATGCAACCACCTTTCATCTAATGGAGTCCATTATCTCCCACACTTATCCCTCCTCTTCTTCACTCTCACACTCTTTATATTTCTCTAGAAAAAAATTCTAATAGCCTATCCCAGGTATTCAACTTCTTCACCCACTCTTTTTCTAGTGGTATTATTCCACTCTTCTTTGCTATCTTCATACCTAAAAAATAAAACACAAACTCACTCTTCAACAATATCCTCTTCTCCTCCCAGCAAGATTCAAACTTACTCTGATACCACATGATGGAGTCAATAATAGCTCTGATACCAATTGATGTGGCCTCCAACCACATAATGGATTTGAAAATCCACATAATCCTCTCAATCACATACATATATCATAATCACAACATGAATTCATTCATAAAATCAACATATCCTCATTAATTCTCTCACAATTACAATAGATTTCAACAAATCATTACAACTCAAAGGCCATGCCATCAAACAACATTCAATGCTTGGCTAATATGCCAAAGAGGCTCCTCAAAGGCTTCTCTCAAAGCTTATATCCCCAAATTTTCCTACCTTAACCAAATATGAATACAATCATATATAGATTTTTCAAAGAAAAAAGGGAGACAATAAAACACCTATGCCCCACATCCCACATGGATGAAACATTATAATTAAGAGCAAGGCCCAATAATGCTATGCTACATTCTCCACTTGGGGTTATTAGTTTCTAAAGATAAGTCGTAATTGAAATTTGGTGGCACCCTTCATATGTGAAACACTATTGATGAATAGTGAAAGAAAAGTCACATGTGCAAGGTCAAAAAAGAAGAACATCTTCTTTAGACAAGTTGGGCCACCACCATGTGCCTCCATAGAAATGCACCCCCACTCCACATGTGTAATAATATCCTCCATGCTACATCACTTTACTACATCATCTACCACATCATCATGAATAGTACCAATGAATGGTGTTGTATGAATAGTGGTTTCTTGTTACATCAGAAGTAGTATAAGAATACATTAAACAATGAACACAAAAAAACTAGGGTAGGTTTTGATGTAAATTTTTAATTAAAAAATAAAACATCAGGAGATGATGAAGAATAATATGGAAAATATGAAAAAAATAAGGCACAAGCTTTTATTACGAGAAGTGAATATGACAAAAAATGGGTTATAACCTTAGCCAAGTGTTTGGAGTAGAAAGATAGTGTTATGAAGTACCTAGAGATGCTGAAAAGTACCTTTGTTAGAGCCCAAGAACATACATCTTTGTCCTGATCCTTTTTATCATTCATGATAATTATTCAATTTTTTTTCTTTGCCTTATTTAACTAAAGTTATTCATTGAGCCATTCATGATAATTTTTTTTTCCTTTTCTTACTTTAATCAAAGGATAAGAGTTTTAGAATAATGGGTGAGAGGAATGTTGATAGAATATAATAGACACATAAATTTTGTCACATCGTATCGTTCTCTTTCATATTATAATTGAAATCGTCTAGTGTTAGTAAGTATAAAAAGAGTAGAAAATAATGTACTAGAAGAATGTCAACAGAATATAATTAGCACAAAATTTTTGTCACATTGTATCGATCTTTTACAAATTTTATTGATATTGATCCAAAAGTATAACACACAGTTTTATTTTAGAAACATTTCTCTACATTTTGATACAACAATATAAAATAGTAAAGGTGTTAAAAATAGTATGCTTAAATCAACACTTAGGTAGATCTAATTTATTTTTTTAGACTACTATATTCTAAATCTATTTTGTGTACCTTGTTTTACTATTCTAATAATGTCTTTATGTCATAATTTCATAGTTTAGTAAAACATTTTTATGAACTCGATCTAATTACATTCAACTTAGGGCTTGTACTCTCCTACCCATGAGGGTTTATTATTTTTCATTCACTTTAGATTAAGATTTTAGAGTTTTATTCCCCCTTTCTAACCTTAGGGATTCCCATCCCTTTGTGTGTGGATTTTGTTTGCTATAATCATGGTTTATATTAGATAAATGGATTTGAGTGTTTTATCTTTGTTGGATGATAAGTTGTAAAATGTGAATGTTTCAAATGATGAAAGGATAAATCAATGCACTTTTCAATTTATAAAAGAACATTTTTCACATACTTGGAATATAAAAGACCTAACTAAAATAACAAATAACATAAATTAAAAACAATCACACTTCCAACTCTTTATAGAATTCAATTGTATCCATTGTTAGAGGGTATAGGTCTATATAGATGTTTCATGCTTCATGCATTACAAAGGATTTCAATAATAATTTATAAGAGGCTAATATAATATGATAAAAGTTATGTGCATCTTATAATATATTGACATTATTATCACTTGTTGTTATAAGTCTCTTCATACATAATCACACTAAAAGATTTTAATAATAATTTGAAATAGACTGATACAATACGATAAAAGTTATGTGTCTTATATTTTATCAACATTCCTCTCATCCATTGTTTTAACACTCTTATTTTTTAATTAAACAAGAAGAGGGAAAAAATGTTTATCATGAATGAAAAAAGTGAAATGTTTGCCATGAATGATAAAAGAATAATGATGAGATGTTTTTGTATTATTGGTAAATGCTTTTGAGCCAAAATTATGAACATGATTTGAGGGTATTGACAGGTCCCACAAGCTATTATATCAAGGCCAACAAATCTATAAATAAAAAATAACCCACATAAATAGTAGAACTACTTAGGAACAACAACAAAACAACACTTATTCAATAGAAACCCAACAACCAAAAACTTGAAACTAAATTTGAGTGAAACTACTAAGGTTTGGAAAATACCAAGATAATATGGACACACTCTTGACAAATACCGAAAAAAATAATCAAAGAACTAAAACTTAGGTTATGACAAGAAAGTTGCTCCAAAAGAATAAGGTCCAAAAGGCCCTAAAAAAAACTAACCATATGTTGCAACCAATCTTATTCCTCACCAAGGAAAAACATCATCCAAATTCCATTGATATTCATCTTGAGATGAGTTCTCTACTTATGCTCTCACTAATTTCACTTCAAACCTACAACACTAGTTATTCAATAAAATGCTAACATTGGTAGGAGATTTAGAGAATGGATTCCTAGGAGGGGATGAAGCATACACAACCTATTAAGGAGGGGTCAGGGAGGATAGGGACCAAATAAACCTTTGGAAGATCCTCCAAAAGGTCCACTAATCCTAAAAATCTAAGCATGAAAATGGAAGATGGTAAAATTTACCATGATTTTGCCAAAATAATCCCTAATCTAGATCCCCCTCTTTCTTTTTCCACACCTGATGATAAAAATAATGTGAATCAGATCATGCCTAGAAGGGCATCCCATAATCTGATGTTTAGGAAGGTGATAGTTAAAGCAATGAAAAATAAGACCTTCAAAGTTGAGATATTGAGTCCACGAACCATGTAAGGAGAGCAAATTGACTAATTGAAAGAGGGGTTTGGAGAGATATGCAATGGCATAGGCCAAAAAAATATGAAACCCTAATAATTTTCATTCACTTTCATGAAGGTACCCACCTTATTCACCAAAATCTTAACATGATCATATTTTATAAGAACTGGGGTTAAATTATAAATCCTAATCCATATCATAACAATTGAGAGAGAAACCTTGGCTAGATCAAAAAAGGGATTCCAAGGGTAAAAAACCCAAATTTACTAAAAAACCAAGGACTTAAAACCAACACCAGATCACAGTCAAGGGCACTCTAAAAAATAACCAAGAAAAAGCCAAAGTTGATCATCATAAAAGAAGTAATGTTGCTTTAGGTATTGGAAGCCCACGAAGAAAGAGAAAAAATTGTGAGGAAATTTTACACACATTTCCAAAAAATGATCTATAACCCAACTCATCATATCTAGTACAAATGAAACATCTCCAATTTTGAACACATCTGAAGAATATTACTCATGGACTAAAGTAACATCTACCAAAGGAGGGGTAATAGAAGAACCAGAGGAAAACCATGACTTATATAAGTCCCTATACTTGTGGAAAGGGTTTGAAATGTTTTTTCAAGTTGAATAGATCTAACATCTATTAGAAGCATGGCTTGGGTGATCTAAAATAGGGGAACAAAGAGGGGAACCTTGAACATCTATCTAAATAAAATAAGATTCTACACCCCCAAGTGTTCGATCAAGAGATTCAATGGTAGTAGTACTAGTAGGTAGACCAAATTGAAGACTATATAAAAAATTGCAAGGGGTGGATGGATCCTTAATAGGGTAGTTTATAGATCTATCTTCAATAATAATCTCTACTGATACTCCTCATTTAGATGGGAGGGGTGTACAAGAGTCTCTAATTCAAATCCATTACTCCTGTCCATTATAGCAACAACCAAGGATTTGAGTGGGTTGTATTCCACTTGGCCCCAACTGCTAGCTACATGAAGCACTCCTTTACAAGATTAGGAATGTTCCTAAATGAAACTAAACCCCATAGGTCTTCTTGTAAGAGAGGAATAAGACTTGAATGAACATAGAAAACCCATTTGAAGCCTATATAATCCAATAAAGGGATCTTTAAAACTTGATGATGAAGCTCGTACTAAGACTATTTGATAGATATCCCTGACAGAAGAATAATATTCCTAAACATATGAAACCTCATCCTCCTACAATTGTGAATCCAATACAGAAGCCATAGATCTAGACAAATGATTTAGAGTGCCTTTATGAGGAGAGCGTGCTAATTTTTTTAGTTTGCATTTGCTCTTTCCACAATTAATTGTTCCATGCCTTGAACAATGTTAATTAAAATTATGTTTTTCCTTTTTTTAATGCTAAAATGAGGTTGGAATTAACCTATTTATTATTTTTTCCCTATGGGATAGCCATATTCATGCCCTAGGAATAAAATAAATGACAAAAATAACAAGGGTGCCATGTGCCAAGTCCCTACAAGGTTTAGAACATAATTAAATATGTTCTAGATATTTAAAAATAGTTCAATGAAATAACATAGGCATTGGGAAAAATAGCTTCTATAGTGCAAATAAAAAGTAGAAAAAAAAAGATACAAAATCATAGACAAGAAAGAGAACACATTACATAGAGATTACATGGAAAACCCTTGCAAACAAGTAAGGGAAAAAACCACGGGCAAAATGTTAGCTTCTAGACATCATATTGATTAGTATCTCTCTTCTACAATAGCTCCTCTAGAAACTCCTTCAGTTCTAACAACTAAGCACTCAATTCTTACACCTAAAGCATTCATGTTATAAACCAAGCATAACAATGCCTCTAGGATCCAACCTCCAAGAATGCAATCATAAGCTTGTATGGATCCTCTAATAGGATAAATTACAATGAGAAAGCTTATGCAAATTTATGCATTTACAAAAAGAGAGAGGATATAGAGAGTAACATCATAGGTGGCCCAACAAATTCACCACATTTCATGTGGGCACTAGCTATCAATAGTAAAATGTCTATTTTTATGTGCAAGTGTCAAAAAAGTGGAATATCCACTTTAGACAAGATCCAATCCAATTCCATGTGACTCCAAACATTATCTCCCACTCCACATGTGAGGACAATAAGCAATAGTAAACTCTTGTATTCTTCTTTCATGTGCACACCAAATTTGACGTGTCTCTACTATTTCATTTGGTGAAGTGTCTTGATGATGTGGTTCCACTTGGTGAGGTGTTTTGGTGGTTACTATTTGATACTATTCCTAATTTTCACTATTCTATATTGTCATTATTGTTTATAAACACTATTTTGGAGTGCATATGTGGCATGGGGTGCAATTTTCATGAGGAGACAAATAAAATATGGTCAGAAATGAAATCAATAAACCTTTGGAGGTTTGTGATGGTGGGAGATGGTGAGTGTCATTTAACTCTTCATTTAATCAATCCTTCAAATTGATGTCTATCAAACTAGGGCTGGTGTCTAAAGTTGTCTACAACAAGACTTATGATGGTAAATCTATAGATTGGTCTTTGGGGGGTATATTGTGATTCTATTTTAACTCTTGATAATAAAAGAATGCTTTTAGAATATATGTTTCACACTTATTGAAAGAGAAGATTAATCATTAAAATAATTAATTCAATCCTTTGCTTGAAATTAAAACACACTTAATCTACTTCACACTTGCTTGGAAATTATTAGATTAAACAAAACACATAGAGAAAATGAGATTGAGAATAGTAGAGCACTTGTTCAACATATTCAACCAAGCATGAAGGCCTATTAAATAGGCAAACAAATGAAATACCCGTGAAGCATGAGACGGGTATAATAAAACTAACCTATGTCGGCTTGCATGAAATAACAAAGGCCGAATAAACAACTAACCTCTTAACCAAAGTGGTTAAGGCAACTAACCAAAATAAATTACCTTAGTAAATAACCTAAGGTAAATACAATAATATGCTAACACCCTCCCTTAATGACTAAACCAGAAACAAGACCAAGTTTATCTTTAAATTTTATGAACTTGTCTATACCAAGTGGTTTGGTCATTATATCAGTTGGCTGCTGTGCAGTGGGGTAGTAGAAGAGACTGATGTCTTCATTTGTAACCAACTATCGGATGTAATGATGGTGAACCTCAATGTGTTTGGTCCTAGCATGAAATACTGAATTCTTCACCATCTTCAAAACACTTTGGTTGTCACAAAAAATTGGAGTAGGCTTTGATGACTCAAACTGAAGATCCTCCAAAATTTTCTTTATCCACATGGTATCACAACCTGCACTAACCACAACTTTATACTCTGCTTCTATTGAAGATAATGCTACTGTAGTTTGTAGTTTGCTCTGCCATGAGAAAACTCTTGAACCAAAAGTGAAAACATACCCTGTTGTAGATTTTCTTGAATCAACTGAACCTGCCCAATCAGAATCAAAATATCCTGAAAGTTCAAAATCTACAGACTTCTTATACAGTATGCCAAATTCAAGAGTACCTTTGACATATCTTAATACTCATTTTACAGCTAACCAATGGACTTCCTGTGGTTTAGACATGAAGCGAGATAGAAAACTCATTGCAAAACAAATATCCGGTCTAGTGGTAGTGAGGTAAATGAGACTACCCACTAGCTGCCGATACACTGTTTCATTGACCGGAGGTGAATCAGTGTTTGTTGAAATTTTAGCTCCTATTTCCATAGGTGTGTGAGTTGGATTACAATCCATCATTCTGAACCTTTCTAGCAATGAACTGGCATACTTATTCTGTGACACAAATATAGTATTACCACTTTGCCAAAACTCAACACCTAAACAGTATTTCAGTAGTCCTAAGTCTGTCATGTCAAAAGTACAACAAACATCAGCTTTCATTTGCTGAATGAGACTAGAACTACTCCCAGTGATGGCTATATCATCAACATATATAATGAGAATCAGGATATCATCACCAGACACCTTTACATAAAGAGTTGGTTCTGAGTTACACCTTTTGAAACCTGACTCCCTAAGATATGAGTCTATTTTTGTATACCAAGCTCGAGGAGCCTACTTAAGTCCATACAAGGACTTGATCAACCTGAAAACAAGATGTTCCTTACCAGGAACCTGAAAACCCTGTGGCTGAACCATGTAGACTTCCTCCTCTAGATCTCCATTCAAGAAAGCACTCTTTACATCCATTTGGTGCACCTGCTATCCAAACTGAGCAGCAATAGCAATAATCAAACGAAAAGTTACCATCTTGGTGGTTGGAGCAAAAGTCTCCTCATAATCAACCCCTTCCTCTTGTGCATAACCTTTTGCAACAAGTCTGGCTTTGTGTTTGTCCAAGGAACCATCTGCTTTGTATTTTACCTTATAAATCCACTTACAACCAATGGATTTCTTCCTTGGTGGTAGTTCCATCAACTTCCAAGTATTATTTTTCATCAAGGAATCATATTCCAATTGCATAGTTGATTCCCACTCAGACTTTCCTTTGGCCTCTGAAAAAGAATTAGGCTCAAATACTTGTGAAACATCAGTTGTTAGAGCAAGATTAACATGCTCACCTCTATTACCAAACTACTTTCCCGATCTCAGTCTTCTACTTTCCACACCTTGTGGCAAGTCTCCTTTTTTTAGTGCTTCAATTGTGGCAGTATACCACTTTGGCTTCTTTGGTTGTTCTGCTAGAACCTCACAGTGACCTGTATCAATTCCTCCCTGGAATGTGATTCCACTGATGAACAAGAATCATCTGGAGTTCGACCTGACCAAGCCTCCTCTGGAGTCAAATTATCCAAAGCTTTTGTAGGACTTCTGTTGAGGATGTATACTGCTGTATTCACTGCCTCTGCCCAATACCTGTATGGGACATTTCTGCTTTGGACCATACATCGAGCCATGTCCATCACCATCCTATTACGCCTTTCCACAACTCCATTTTGCTGTGGAGTGTAAGGTGTAGTGTATTGTTTGTGTATGCCTTCAGTGGCACAAAACTCCTTGAACTGTTTTGAGATGAACTCACCCCCATTATCCGTTCTAAGAGATTTCACTGGCCGTCCTGCCTATTTTTCAACCATAGCTTTCCAAGTAAGAAAGTTAGAAAAATAATCAGATTTCTTTACTAGAAAGTATACCCACTTTTGCCTAGAGAAATCATCAACCAGTAACAGGAAATAACGGGCACCAGAAGGGGTAGGTGTCTGCATTGGACCATGCAAATCTGCATGTACCAAATCTAATACTCCGTTTGCTCTCGAAGCTTTACCAACATCAAATGAATGTCTAACTTGCTTCCCCAACTGACATCCAGTACATACATGATGACTATGCCGAATAGAAGGAATCCCCTTAACCATCTTAGTCTTACTCAATGTAGTCAAATATTGAAAATTCAAATGCCCATACCTTTCATGCCATAGTGAACTTGTGCTATCAACTGCTACAAGTGCATTTTCTTTTGCTTTGATTGGATCTGCAAGCTTATACAAGCCTTTCTCACCGATCCCAACAGCAATAATCTTGTTATCTTTAGTGGTGACTAAACATTGTTGTTCTTGAAATTTTACAACAAAATTAGATTTTGAGGTGATCTCACTGATTGAAAGAAGATTCTTGTTCATATCTGGTACATACCTAACATTCTTGAATGTATAATTTATTGTACCATTAAAACTTATATGAACATTACCAAATCCTTTCACAAAATATGTTGTACCATCTCCTAAAGATACAGATTCATTACTACTATTATCTTCAACAAAATCCACATACTAGTCCTTATGGCATGTATAATGGCGAGATGCCCCTGAATCAAAGTACCAAGCTCGATCCACCACAGAATTACCACTGGAAGCCATGAAAGCAAAATCTGGTGATTCCTCGCCTTCACCTTCAGCTACATTTGCATGATGAGCTTTCTTTCTGGGGTTAGCCATATCCTGTTGTCTTTTCCTACAATCTTTCTTAAGGTGACCAGGTTTCTTACAGTAAAAACATTTCCATTTAGATCTCTTATTACCACTTGTGAAGATTCTGATGGATAGCTATTTTTACTAGACTGCTTACCCTTTTCCTTGATAAAGAATGCATTCTCTGTGGAAGTGGATGTAGACAACACTGCTTGCTCCTGTCGTCTCTCCTTTTGCAATAGCAATGTAGACAATGTTTCAAAATCCAAAGTCTGCATCTCAGCAATCATGTGCAAGGACTCCACAAATGACTCAAATGATGGTGGAAGATTTTGCATAACAAGAGCAATCAAATCTTGGTCATCAATAGGTTTCTGCACTGCTTTCAACTGGTCACTGATGTCCTTGATCTGCAATAAAAACTCAGAAATGGAGCCACCTTCCTGCATCTTAGTGGAAAACAACAAATTCTTCAAATACAACACTCTACCGACTTCAGAAGCCTGATATTTTGAAGATAAATTTTTCCATAAATCTGATGCTATGTCGCATTTCTGACCTCTGAGATTAGATTATCTGCTACTGACAATTTTAACAACATGAGAGCTTCACGATGACGTTTATCATAGTCATTGGTAGCAGTGGCAGGCCTTTGCTCTTTACCGAGCACTATTTGATCAATATTCAGATATTCACATATTGTCAAAACCTTGTGACTCCACAAACTAAAGTTTTTGCCAGTCAATTTTTGAGAATCTGGTAGTAACAGGTGTTGAATACTAGCCATTTTACCTAGTTTTTCACGAAAATGATAAAATCGGAAAAACTATAATGATTTTTTTTTTTTTTTAAAATTCCTTCTACACACTGATTCTATATTGACACTGAACAACCTTATCTGTTTTCGGTAACAAACTCAATACCATTTGCAAGATCACAAAAAATCTACCACTGAAACAATTAAATCGAAAAAACTATAATTCCGATTTAAAAAATTCTTTCTCCGTTGGCATCCAGATAAAAAACCCAGAAAACGATAAAATTTTTAGCTTTCCGGACGCTTCCGTGATTATTAGTCAGCGGTAGGTCCCCAATAACCCTTATTGGCTAAAGTTTTGATTTATTTCAATTAAAAAAATAAAAATAATTGAAATATTAAAACTTTAGGCTAAAAATTTTATAAAAAAATTCAGCCAATCAGAAAATTGGCCTACCTCTGAAACTTCAGGGGAAGATTCTGAGCCCGTTTCTCAACCAAATTGCAAACCGTTTTCACCAGTGTCTTAGTTTTGATTTAACTTGCAATTTAGACTTTTGTTTCGCTGAAAAAGATGAAGAAATGATTTTTTTTGATTTTGCCGAATCCGTACGGTGCCCAAACACAGAGATAAATTCAACAGAGGCTTATGAGCCTCTAAAACAGCTTGTTTTCGCTTCTTTTTGGTCTTATTTAGCCTTCTGATGCTTCCTGGCAATTTTCAGACCTTTTGGTTGAGTTTTCCGAATTCCGTGATGCTTTCTCTCTCCTCGGTTCTCCACTGGGCGCCTGAAGCTCCTCCCTGGCAAGACACCGACCTCTCTCTAGCTTCCACAAACCTCCACTCAGGTTCTACAAACCATAGGCTCTGATACCATATTAGATTAAACAAAACACACAGAGAAAATGAGATTGAGAATAGCAGAGCACTTGTTCAACGTATTCAACCAAGCATGAAGGCCTATTAAATAGGCAAACAAATGAAATACCCGTGAAGCATGAGACGGGTATAATAAAACTAACCTATGTCGGCTTGCATGAAATAACAAAGGCCGAATAAACAACTAACCTCTTAACCAAAGTGGTTAAGGCAACTAACCAAAATAAATTACCTTAGTAAATAACCTAAGGTAAATACAATAATATGCTAACAGAAATGTAAATCTAAATCTAATTCACAATTTCTTGGAAATTTAAATCTAAATTAAATTCACACTTGCTTGAAAATGTAAATCTAAATCTAATTCATACTTTATTAGAAATGTAAACACTCAACTGGAAAGATAATTATAAACCAACTCACTCATGTTTAGTAAATCAAAAGAAACACTAAGACTAAGTCACACTTGCTCTAAAAGAAAGTAATTATTAGAATGTGAATCTTGAATTGGAATTACTAATGCATGTAAGTATTTAAGATATTATGATTATCTAGTAATGAAAAATTAATTTAACATAAAATAAATATTGTACAAAAATTCTTGGTTCCAAGGAGAGTGAGCCCTTGCTCTTCTTAGAGTCAAGAATGAAGTCTACTCAGTACTGAAAGCTAGAATAATATTGCATTAAACTATGAAAGATAGAATGTTTACAATATGTCTAAAACTCAAAGTGTGTTTGTATTCAATAAATAATGATTCTCATCTTAAGATAAAAGACTTACAATTTTATGCTAATACATTGGACTAAAAATAGTATGAAGAAAATTAGAACTACCTAGTCAATCCATCTATCCCCAAAATAGGAGATTTAGATTGAGTAAGATCTTAGAAAATCCAACTATCTTTATGAGATAGTTATTATATCCCTATAATAGTTTTAAGGTCTAAATTTATACAAAGTATATCAAAATTGAATCCTTCAAAATATGAGTCAAAGATTTCTTTAATGTGACTTCAGCTAGAATAATCATCTTTTTCTGGACTACCTACAAACTCTCCTACTTTTTAGACTTCAGACCTGTAGAATCCATATAAATGGACGTATAGAGTCTATAGATATGGACTTATAGATTATTTAGATATGGACCTGCAAAGTCCATAGATATAGACTTGCAGAGTCTGTAGTTAGGAGTTTGTTGAGTCCGTAGTTGGCTTAGTATTATCTGAGGCTGAAAGTTTGCATAGTCCATAGATCTTGAACTACGAGAGTCCATAGATTATGCAAAGTTCATAGATGAGGACTAAGCAAGTCTGTAGCTTTGTAAAATTGGAATCAAAACTGGAGCTTTTTTGAAATTCTACTTCTACCATCTTTCTTGTGCGTTCTTCAAAACCAAAACTCTAAAACATGCTACTTGTTAGTCATAAATGGCAAAGTAATAACTCAATCTTTAGTTTGACATAAATGAGATAAAGTGTCTATTTTCCATGACACATTAAAATAAAATTCTATGATTTGCATAATATTATATTTTTGGAGAGATGAAATGAAGGAAACACTATGCCAATAATGAGCCATATTTTGAGCTCATCATCTCCCCTAGGCTTTACCTTTTGCAAGTCCCTTTTGCAAAACTTCATCTACCTCCACAAGATTTTTTTTCTATCCTCTAAACCTTTTCTGAGATCATGATCATCAAATTCATATATTGTATGATAATCTTCACTACTTATGAATCTATTTTGGTCTAGAGTCATATGTTTCCAGACATCAAATTGTGCATTAGATTGAGGTGCCCAGTTCTTCCATCTTGAAACTTGTATGACTAAAAAGGGGGGTCTATATCTCCTTCCAATCCACATATTCTCTCCATTATAATTTAGTACTACCATAATTTCTTCAATAAATGCTTAAGCTCTTCTCCTACTCCATCTTAAATTGTTAGGAGATATAACTTCATGTCTCTTGAGAGAGACTAGTAATAGATCCCATATTTTAACACTGGTTTCAACAACTAAATCAAAATTATGCCTTATAAAAAGGTCAAATGAGATAGTTTAGTTATACAAGGCTTCCAAATAATTCTTTTTGACATTAGCATTTTGCTAAACAATCTTGAAAATTGTTCTATCAGTTTGGGAATGTCAAAGTTTGGTCTTATGCATAACTCTGTAGTTCTAGCATGTGTTGTATAATCTTTAAATTTTATTTTCCAAGCTAATTGATTTTTGAAAGTAGAATGGAGTTATCTTAATTGAACTTCTCCAACATGTAGATTGATAAAAAATTTATTGTGGTCATGATCTCCTATTATCAATTCATGCAAATAAAATTCACAAAGGAGATTTTGATTGTCAAGTTCAACATTACAAAAGATTTCCAAAAATGTAGAAGGATCCAAATTTATTTAAGGAAGTTGGAAAGATATTCTAAGGAGCTACCAGCTATAGAACTATTCAAAGAGAAATAAGCTATAGGCTGAAGGACTTCTACAAGCCAAAAGAGCTTCTCCTAATTTACAAGCATTCTATAAATCCTCTTCTAAAGTTTGGATTTTAGACTCACACTTGTTTTTCATTTTATGCTTATCACTTACAACAACCAAGGCTTTATTATTTTGTTTAACTATTTGATATTCCTCTTTATCCTGATGCAACATATCTAATGGAAGAATATATGGATAGTTGGTTTGACATCCTTGATCAATAAATGCTTTAGAAGTAGAAGTAGGTTGACTGACCTTTTTAGGAGTAGTAGTAGGAAATGTCTTAGGAAAGTTTAATAACTACTACAACATTCTATTTTCCTTCTTAAGACTCTCTATAGATATCCATTGATCAATCTCCTCTTCTTCCTTTTGTTCTAATGTTTCTTTCAATTTATTGAGTTCTAAACCATGATTCAAAGATGTTAGTTCTAATTTTTGCACTAGCTAATCCTTACTATGAAGTTTGTTGATTATATTAACAATGTCTATTTCCTATTGTTGGATAAGTGCTTGAGCCTTGGAAAGTTCCAGTGTCAGCTGCATAATAGGGTTTGTTAGATTGGATGGTTCTCCTTCTTCAAATGTACATGGAGCTTCTCCTTTGTCCATTGGAACTTTAATTTGAGCATTTTGTTCCTCTACAATGTTATCTTACTGAGCTCTTGGTTCCATTGTGTTGGCTGGAGGACTTTCTGAGTCATTAAGTGGCTGAATAGTAGGGCTTTCAACATGTTTCCCCATAGGAGCTACTTCAGAAGTCTTTTGTTTTTCAATGTTTGGCTGATCTAAAGGTTGATATAGTTTTATAAGACTATCCAAAGTATCCACTAATTCTTGTTCATCCTTATCCAAAATCAAATTTCTTATTCTTGTCTTAATTCTCTAAGCTACACTTGATTGTTTATATATTGTAGTAGTCAAACCTTTGGCCTTATCAAGCCTTGTTGAAGTAAAAACTCTTCATTTTAATTTTTTCCTTCCTAGGAAAGGGGCTGATTACTCAATAAATGCTTGAGTGTTTTATGGGGCCTCTAGAATAATGGAGGTTTGAGTAGCTTGATATCTAGTAACTCTTCTTGAAGGAGGGGTTCCCTTAGAAACTATAGCTTGTTTTTATTTTTGTTTTGGACTTACTTTCTCAGTTGGTGTAGCATCTATAACAGATTGTCTTTATGACTAAATTGAACTTGATGTTCTAGCTTCTTCTTGTATAGGTAGGGCTGGAATTTGTCTAGTGACCCTATTTTCCCAAGTTTCCCAAACTTCTTTCCTCTATTGCAAGAAATGATGATGAATAACAAGGTGAATGAGGCCATGATGCTTGAGAGAAGCATTAGGAGTTGTGGTCATAACTTGAAGGGCACCATATAAGTAATATGGGAGATTAATTTTGCACTGGAGGTTTTGTCTTCCATGTTTTAGATGTATCAAAAATTTCATGGCTTCTCCTCCTAAGAGACTACATTTCCCCTCATAGATCATGTACTTGATTACCCACAATGCGATAGACTGCCATGGTTCTAGAAATGAATCTCTATGGATCCCCTTAGCTTTCCCTTTTTAATTAAAAAATCATGTCATTCTAGTTCATTCATTGTCATTGAATTGAGTAATAAGGTAATTAAAGGTAATTCTACCTATTACTTTCATTCCTTCATCTATAATTTCTATAATTTCACTAGTAACCTAACTAAACACTGAAATGACTATTCCTTTAATAATAAAAAATTTAGGGGTAAGATTTTTCACAAATTCGCTTCCCAGTGTCTCATAGAAGCACTAATTTTTTTGGATGAATGGAAGCCAGCCATTTGCCTCAAACACTACCACAAAAGACCTATCACAGAAATTTGGTGGCCTTCTTAGGTTCTAACCTTATCTTTTGCCCCATTCCTTTATAAATTTATGAATGCTGACCAAATTACTACTGATTGTAGTAAAATTTACCAAATTAAAATTAGGGTTTGCACTTATTCTTCTTTAAAATTCATAGAGGAAGATTTATGATTCACTTCGTAGAGATTGGTAACTTTTACAAGCATTCTATGTGTGTGAAGTTAACTTCCCATGAGTTGGTGGTAGTGTAATCATTATTTTACATGCATTTTTTCTTCATTCAATGTCTACGAGGTGAGACTACTAACTATTGAGGCAACTCAAAAACTTTCATGACCATTTGAATGATGACATGGCATGGTGGTAGTTTAATTAATCACATGGAGCGGATAGTTATTGCTTTTACCACCATAGGAGTTTGATCAATGATAATTAGAAACCCTTCTATTTCAAGGATTTTTATGGAATGATGTCATAGTGTCCCATCATAATGATAATGATACAATTGATTACATTGGATATATTTATTCATTATGACATGTGTTTCCTCATCCCTTTCTTTTGTATGCTATACTTATTCCTCTTTTTAGGAGATAGATGATTATCTATTTATACATTTTCATCTCCATAGGATTAACATTATTTAAATCAAAAACCTTTAGTTTATGAAACATGAATAAATAAAACTTATCACTGACTTATTCTTACCTTAGATCTTGTTCTTTCCATACAATTTATTCTACACAAGTAAATTAGCATGAGTTAGTTAGCATATTTCAAAAAAACAATTTGAATTTTATTGCATGGGGAAATCAATCAGGATTGCATGAGTAGATTACTTTTTTTTTGTTTTTTTGTTTTTTAGTTTTTGCTCCTTGACTAGCCATTGTTGGTTTTCTAGTCAAGGCCCTTTTTAGCAATGCATAACCAACCAACAAGTTGGTTTTCTAGATATGCATTATCAATAACATCCCTAAAAGTATTTTCACTATTGAATTATTATTATTTATTTATTTATTTAATTTATTATCTTTTTATATTTTGAGAGAAATAATTAAGGAACAAGTTCCCTGGAAGAAAAAATCTTCTAGGAAAGCTATTGATGTTGCATTTTTTGCACAAAATCATCTTTGTTGAGAGGTTTTTGATAGAGTTTCAGTTGATGACCATTGACCAGAAGAGTCCTTATACTATCACCAATGGGCATCAACTTGATAGAACTATTTTGAAAAATATCATCTATTTGATAATGTCCCAACCACCTTGTCTATAGTTTCCCTTTGAATTATTGAAATTTTGAGTCAAACAATAATGCCCAGTTTCCTTTCTAAAAATTTCATTGTTTGATGTGTGAATCATGTTAAACTTTCCTCTAATTTTTTACCAATTAAGTATTCTATAATACTTCAATTCTCATTTCATCAAGTTGATTGAGCCACATGAGTCTCTCTTTCTGTACTTCTTCCAATTCAATTCCTACTTCTAATGTTGTTTTCAATGCTTGTAAATCAAACTCAATAGAGAATATAGGTTTTTTACCATAAACTAGCTCATAAGGTGAAAAGCCAGTAGTTATTTTCTAAATGGTATTATAATCCCAAACTACTTCTAGTACTTTGTCTTCCTAATCTTTCTGGTTGGTACTAACAATCTTTGTTAAAATAATTTTTAATTCTATATTTATGACTTCAACATGTCCATTGGCTTATGGTGGTATGGAGAAGACTTCCTATGCTGAGCTTGACATGCTTTCATGAAGTAATATATCATGTTTGACATGAATTGGCATCCTTGATCTGAAACTATCTCCTTTAGAGCACCAAATCTCTACATAATCTTCAAGTATAGGAAATATACCATAGCTTCTTCTTGAACATGAGTTAAAACCTCTACTTCTACCCATTTGGTGACATAGTCTATTCAGACTAACATGTATTCTTTTCCTCTAGAAGGGGTGTCCACAGGTTCAACAAAATCAATTCCGCATTTCTCAAATGGTTCCAAAACTAGTTGAAGGTAGAGAGGCATCTCAGCTAAAAGAGTGGGTTGCCCAATTATTTGACATGCATCATAGTGTCTGATATACTTCTTCACTTGTCTATGAAGATGAGGCCAATAATAGCCTAATCTAAGGATTTTATGTATAGTCCTATGGGTTGAGTAATGTCCTCTTCCTAGTTCATCATTATGGGCTCTAATGATGTCATATGCTTCATTATTTGTCACAAATCTATGAAACCCATGATCAGGTCTATGTTTAAATAATATTCCATTAATCCACTTAAAATAGGAACTTTCTCTAATTAACTATTTTCTTTCTTTGTGTGAAAAATATGGAGGCAACTTCCCTGTAGCAAGGTAATTAGCTATATCAGCAAACCATGGAGATTCTATTGAAATGGCAAACAATTTTCATTTAAAAAATCATCATCCATTAGTTCCTCCTCACCTAAAATGTTTATTTTAGACAAGAAATCAACAATCACATTAAATTTTCTTAGTTTATCTATAATAGTAATATCAAATTCCTATAGAAGCAATAACCATCTGATAATCCTACCTCCCATTATTAGTTTGTTGGTAAGATACCTAATGGCTGAGTGGTTTGTATAGATAAACACCTTGTATCTTATTATGTAATGTCTAAATTTATTTATTACATAGACTATAGCAAGGAATTATTTTTTAGTTGTGGTGTAATTTATTTTAGCAGGAGTCATGTTTTTTATTGATGTAGTATATAGCATACATATGATCATTCTCATATTTTTATCCTAAGACTGCACCCATTGTTAGAAGCATATGTGTATATTTAAAAAGGTTGTGTCTAATTTGGGCCTCTCAATACTGGAGCAGTACTAAGTTTAGTTTTGATAGTTTCAAAGGCTTTTTGGAAATCATTACTCCATATAAACTCATTATCCTTTATAAGTAGGGAAAACATTGGAGCAACAATTTTACTGAAGTTACCTATGAAGCATCTATAATAACCAACATGTCCTAAGAAAATCTTGACTTTTTTTTATGTGTGTGGAATGGCTAAGTTGGAGATTATCTCAATTTTCTTGGGATCTACCTAAATACCCTTTGCTAAAATGTGATGTCCTAGCACTATTCCCTAATCCATCATTAACAGGCATTTTTCATGGATTAATGATAATTGATGATCCTCACATCTTATCAAAATTTTCTCTAAATTGGTAAGGGTTTCCTCATAATTTTCACTATGGACAATAAAATCATCCATGTAGAATTCTACACAATCATTTGTGAGGTCAAAAAATATTGTCAAGACTACTCTTTGAAAGGTTGTTGGGGCATTACAAATTCCAAATGGGAGTACTTGGTAGGCAAAGGTTCCCCAGGGGCAGGTGAATGTGGTTTTTTCCTAATCTTCAGCTGCTACTATTATCTAGTTATATCCACTAAATCCATCCAAAATAGAGAAGTATTTCTTCCCTGCCAAATTGTCAAGAACTTGGTCAATGATTTTGCAAGGGAAAATAATCTCTTAAGGTTACCTTGTTAAATTCCCTATAGTCCACACACACTCTCCATTTCCCATTATTTTTTGGTACAATCACCAATGGTGAAACCCACTGGCTGTCTAAAATGGGGTAAATAAATCCCATGTCTAGCAATTTTTGAATTTCTATTTTCACTATGTCTTTCAATGCTAGGTTTATTATTCTCTATTGTTGTCTCACTGGTTTGATAGATTATGTGTAGATGTAGTGTTTTCATACACTAGGGTGGATTCATTTCATATTAGTTCCATCCCAAGTAAAAGCCTTGGTATGTCATTCTATAACTTTAAAAAGTTGAACCTCCTCGTCATTGGTTAACCAGCTATTGATATTCAAATTTTTTCTAGGTAGTATCATAAGAGGTTTTGTGTCTGGATGATTGGAATATGTTTTCTTAAATTCACTCATTAGTGAATTCAAAGGACATGGATGAGGAAGTAGCATATGGAATGTGGCTACATTTTTGACAAATCCATCTCCAGGAGGAATAGCTCTTACTAATAGGCAATGAAATGCACTCAAGAATTATGTTTGTTGTTTTTCTACCCAATTCCATACACTTGATTGAATCAGCCTATGATCATATGATGAATAAATAGTAGAAGGATTAAGGGAAGATATCTTAGAGGAGACCGTACAGTCCATAGATTATATTTTGGTAGAGTCCATAAATTTTGGACTGGTAGAGTTTGTAGATTCTGTAGAGTCCATAGATTCTACTAAATGTTCATATTCCTCATACTTTGAAATAATTTCTTTAGTCAATCATTCTAGATGTCAATTATTCTAGATGTTTTTAAACTGTGATCATGGCTAATGATGAAATATTTTTTTTGTCTGACTTGTCTACCAAAATATTTTCTATGTGGTTCACTAATGATTTTGTAGGAGGATACAAGGAAATGCATTTAGATTTTAGACAATGAAAATGGTCATATCTCCTAACCTGCAATCAATCAGTGTTGCTAAAGTAGCTAATCATGGTCTTCCTAGGATTAGAGGATATCCTAAATTATTTATTTTATATTACAACACCATAAAATCAAATAGATATTCAAAAGACTCAATAAGTACTACAACATTTTCTATGGTTCCTTTTGGTTTGGTTATAGACTGATCTACCATTTGGAGAATAGTAGATGTATATTGCATTTCTATGAGGGATAGCATTTGGAGAGTATCAGTTGTCATGACATTAATTTATACTCCTAAATTCACTAAAACATTAGGAATTTCCTTTCCTCCTATTGTGACTATTATGACTAGACTGCCTATGTTTGCATATTTGGGAATTAATAATTTTCCTGCTAACAAGTCAGCAACTTTACTATCAACATGTATGGATTTTGTGTATTGTTTATTTCTTCTAGGTTTTTTGACACACAAAGTCTTGATGATTTTGTTTAATTCAATAATGTCCCTAATAACTTACAGTAGGGGTACCTCAATGTTGATCTTTTGCAATTCATGGATCAAGTCTGATTCTTGTTTGATTTCAATTTCTTTCAATCTCTCAGGAAAAGGAACTATTGGTGTAGTGATGTTTTCCTTGGATTTTTTTAGGAATTTTATTAGTTTCAACTTCCTTGATTTTTGGTTCAAGCAATTTTATTTATTCTTTTTCATCAGGTATTTAAAAAATGAGAATTGGGGGCTCTTTTATAGTTTTTATTGACCTTAGTTGTATATCAACATAGTCAATATCTCCTAGATTTATTATTTCTCCTTGTTCATTGACATAAATATGTATTGGTTGTTTGTTCTTTAGATTGGCTACTAGTTGTGCAAACATTAGAGGTTGATTAACTTGTTCTAGCTATTGGATGATAAGGGGTAGAATTATGGTTTATTGATGGGGTTCCCTTCTTGGTTGATTTTAGTGTTGATGAGGAGTCTATTGTGTATTTCATTATGGATGAGGTTGTTTTTGTGGTACCCATGGTTGTTGTTGAGGTACCCATGGCCATTGTGGCAACATCCATGGTTGAGGTGATACCCAATTTTGTCTTGGCCATGACATCTGAGCTGGTGGCATTTGAGTTTGACCCCACATAGGTGGAGGTGTTGTAACATTATATGGTGCTAGCCATAAATTGGATTAATTTATTGCACCAAATTATCCTTATATTTGATTTTATGGAAAGAAATTTTGCCTCTGTACATAGTTTACCTCTTCAATGGATTGAACATTTGTTTTTATCTGATTTTTCAAAGTAGGCAAAAGGGTACAATGGTTTGTGTCATGGTCCATTCCTTCAAAAATTCCACAAGTAGAAATATTTGTTTTATCTAAAGGACAATCCCTGAGAGCATGCTCTAATCTACACTTAAGATAGTAAATTGATAATGGTTCTATTGCATTGGCTTTATCTTGGAGGCCATCTAATGTACTATTTAGTGTGACAAAAATATTAGCATTTAGATTAACAAATTCTTCCATCAATTTGCCCATTTTATGGGATTTTTCCAACCTTCCTTTCCTCATTCCTGGTTTTGTCCAAGAATAATTAGTATAGAGTTATGAGATCTAATGAAAAGCTAGTTTGTTTATGTCTCCTCCACCCATTAAGTTTGATGCATCTCTAATGTCTTCATCTAATCCTTTGAGGAAAATAAGTTTTAGGACTTCCTCAATAAGTGGATAATTGCTTATTTTATGAGTAAATGAAAATCTATCCAAATGGTCCTCTAAGTATTCATATTCATTTTGTTTAATTTTAAAGAATTTCTCCTTTCTTTCTCTCACCTTATAATAATCTTGATATTTATTCAAGAATTTATTTTCCATGTCTTCCCATGTATGAATAGAATTACCTAGGAGACCCATGAACCATCTCATGGTTGCATCTTTGAGTATTGATGGGAACAATTTTATTTTTTGATTTTCTGATGTATAGTCATAAGTTTGACAAATGACCTTCAATTCAAACAAAAATTGAATAGGGTATTCCATGGGTCTTACCCAAAAATTTGGAAAATTCAGAAAGAAATGATTTTCATGGTAGTTTTATCATTAGGATATACAATAATAGGGAAGGAAAAAGTCTTCCCTAGTTGTGCAACCTATCGATCTTGTTGGTCACCCATTTCTTCTTCTTTTGATGTTCCTTCAAAACTGGGATTAGCTTCCCAATGAATATGGGTTGAAGGTTGTTCAAATTATTCAAAACTTTATTTAGTGATAGATTTTTCAAATGCTTCTTCTAAATATTTTACAACCTCTAAATAATCTCTTTTTAAGAATGGATTTACTAGGTGAATTCTTCTTATAGGACTTGGTTGTAGCAATGCTCTAGTCCTAAATAAGATTTCAGGAGAATCTTGAAGATGTGATTCAATAGCCTATTCGAGAATATCAACTAAGGATGGTGATGGACTTTCTTCTCTAAATTTTGGGGTAGGACTTTCAACTAGAGATGTTGGACTTTCTATTTTTGTTTTGGGAGGAAATTTTGAAACAAATCATTCTTTAGAATCTCTTGGTCAGAACATAAATTGATTGCCCTTTTATGATTTTGATGTTTTTTAGTTTTTTTTTAAAACTATGGATCAATAAGATTTACCTCACTAACACCTAACAAGTCTCCAATAATGGTGCTAAAAATGATGAGTGTCATTTATCTCTTCATTTAATCAATCTTTCAGATTGATGTCTATCAAACTAGGGCTAGTGTCTAAAGCTGTTTGCAGCAAGGATTATGATGCTAGATCTATAGATTGGTCTTTTATGGATATCTAGTGATTCTATTTTAACTCTTGATAATGAAATAATACTTTTAGACTATTTGATTCACACTTTATGAAAGAGAAGATTAACCATTAAACTAATTATGATCTAGGAATTTGACTCAAGAGAGAATGGTTAATATGGTGTTAGTTTCAAAATAAAAAAAATGAAAGAAACACACTACCTAGCACAAAATCTTTAGGCCTAGACACTAGGGAGAGCTTAGCTAAAAAACATGAATAAAATACACAACTAAAATTCAAAATAAACTTTCTTTTACCTTCTTTGGATGCTCCAAAATGCTTGTTGTAGTGGCTTACTTAGCTTGTGCTCATGAAGTGCTTGGCAACGGAAGCTTGGCTACCTCCATCTCTCCTTGGCACCTTTGGCTTGTGGCTTGGCTTGGCTTGGAATAAATTTGGCATGGTAACACTAGTTGCTTAAATATTTGTAATCAAATTTGAATTATAACTTTGCATAATCATGTCTTAAAATTCATGTGGTGAGGCCTCCTATTTATAGATTTTTGAGAATGTCTAGAATCAACCTAAATCGTCCATCTCAAGAATGCAATGCCTTGTTATTGATCCAAAATTTGACTAGATTAGAATTGAAAGTCAATGTCAAATGCATTGGAACCATATTCCCATTTAGGATTTTACCAATAGAAAATAACAAAGGCGCATATCTTGTGCAAGAGATTTGATAGGAAAGATCAATCTAGAGCACTTAGGTGAAAAATTGGCATTTTGAATTGGAATGATCTAATCAAAGTTAGATGGCCCATAAATTAAATTTCCCCATTTAGGGATACCCTAACCAAAATTGATAATTGAATATGTTAGTTTCACATCATTTAACATGTTTTAGTGTTTTTAGGCCAAATTGTGCATTTTGGGTGGAAATTGGCCAAAATCCTAATTGGAGGTTATCAGTGGCTAGTTTTAGTTGTCTACAGTTTGCCCCTATTTTGGAAGGCATTAAAATATATAAGCACATTAACATCTTCTCAAAGAATGAAAAGGTCCTATATGCCTACAATTGCAGCAATGTTAAACTAATTGTGTGATGACCCTTCAAGGGAATGGTTGGCACAAGTAAGTTGAAAAAGTGTCCCTTGAAAAGAAAGAAGTGAAATGAGGGGACCAAAGAAAGGAAATATGATGGGGTGAAAACACAATGATATTAAAAAAAAATTCAAAGTCATTGAAAATGCAAGTGGGATGGTAAATCTCCCACTTCAAAAATCTTATAAATGTGGGAAAAAGAATCCAAGGTACATAGTCAAATTTAGCCTCAAGATGATTACAAAGTTAATATGGGTGTAAATCTCTTGGAATATTCACTTCCATCCCTGAGTGGAAAAACTTGATACATTGTTGTAGTTTTGACAAAACTACACGAATCTCATGTAACCAAGGACTTCCTAGAAGAATATTGTATGATAACTCAAGATCAAGCACATGGCAAAGTGTATCATGGGTCAAAGGCCCAATGATAATTGGAAAACTAATGGTGCCTTATGATTCTTTTTCTTGATTATCATAGGTTTTGATGGTTATTATTTTTGGTTGAAGATCTGCCATTGTGTATCCAAGAATCTTGATGAGCTTTAGAGATACTATGTTGAGGCCTGATCCATTGTCTATAAAGACAGGTTTCACTTTATGCCCCTTTATATGAAATTCTATGTATAATGGATTATTAGATAGTAGGCCAAGGGAAGACATATCGCTTTGGTTGAATGTGACTTGTTGGGCTAGAGCTAAGTGTCCAACCAAATCTTGAAATTTATCATGGGATATGTCACTAGCAATAGTGGATTGGGTCAAAAAATTATTCAAGATGTTCTTGTGGATTATTAACATTCACAAAAAATCTAAAATATAAATTTGTGTTGGTGTCTTCTGTAATTATTCCACAATATCAAACTTCTTATCTTGGTTAGTAGTGAATGGTTTATTCTAAAGCTTAACAATTCATTAGATGATAAGCAGAGTCACAGATGCTTATGGGCTTGGGATAGTAGTCTTCAACCTTCAAGTTGTGATTGCACAATTAGGATTAACTATTGGACCATTATTACTAACCAATGTTGGGAATGGTGTGGGACCATACATGATAAGTCTCGATTGTCAATGCACTCACATGTGGTCATGTGGCAAGGATGAGTTATCGATATAAGGTCCAAAAGGGGATGTCCTAGTTTGTTGGTTTACCTGTATGCATTCCTAGGTCAAAGAAGGATTATCCATGTAACCTATATGAATGTTGTTGTTTAACAATAGTCTAGGCTGATTAGTGCTTGGTCTAGGATTAATGGAGATGGTATTAATGCTACCCTATATAATATGACCTACAACCCTATTGAAGTCATGTGTAACTACATGGTAGGTTTGTTGGTTATTATTGGTTTGACCTTAGTTTTTTCCATTATTCTATCATTGTGGGTTCTGTTGCTGATTTTGTTGATTTTGCTGGTTCAACCTTTGATTTTGATACTATTGATTTTGTTGCTACACTGGTCATTATTGTTATTGCTAATTATTTTTCTACTACTGATTAATATGTCGAGGAAATGGGTTTTGATAAATCCCAAGAGTTTGATTGGAAGTGGAAGCACCATTATCTAATGCTATCTCCCCATTCTATAACATATTCTTAATTAAATGCTTAATTTGGACACATCTTTGTAGATTATGCCCATTGACCTGATGATAGTCATAGAATTCATTTTCACAGTGCCAATTAATATAAGGAATGCCTTGTGGATAATGTTTTAGTATAGGCCAAATAATTAGATTAGTGGTAACAAGCTTACAAAATATAGACTCAATAGGTTTTCCTAGGTCACTAAAGACATGACGTATAGGTATGATTCTCTTATGAGGAGGGGTTTGTAATGGTAAAGGTTGCTGTATTTATTATGTAGGTCTTAGTTTTTGTGCTTGTAGCATTGGTTGAAGAGGTTGCTAAGTATGAGTAAGATAAAAAGGTGGTGTAGATTATGTTTTCACCATTTGGACATGATGGGATTTGGTTACTCCCTTTCCCATAACATTCTTATTACGGTTGAATTGCTTTGGTCTTTCTTGGTTATTGGCTTGTGCCAATTGCAATGCTAGTGCTTGAATGGGATATTCATCATTTCCCTGATTAGTACCTTGATTTTGATTAGTTGAGTTAATCTTGATGACTCCTTTATTAACGAGTGCTCACTTGATCAATAAACCTTTATCAATGTTCTCTTTGAAAGTATGTGCACATTGTAGTTCTAGATGATAAGCTATGTCACTATGCAAATTTTTAGTAAACACTGTGGCTAATTATTTATCTGGTAAACTATGGGTGACACAGCTTGTAAGGGATCTCCATCACTGTAAATAACTTATAAAACTCTCAACATCTTTTTGTTTTCCTTGCATTAAGTCCACTAATGAAATCTCATGCTTGAGATTATCAAAAAAGTGCTGCACAAACCTATCAAAAAGATCATCAAAATTCATTATTGAATTTTTGGGAAACTTCAAAAACTAATCTAAGGCTTGTTTATCCAAGCTCCTTAGGAACAAAAATAAAAGGTATATGTTGTTATATACCATTGGTTGACATGCGACAAAGAATTCGGTCAAATGAGCCTTAGGGTCACCTTTCCCTTTCTATTTATCGAATGTTGATGGTCATCTAATTTAAACTTTTTAATCTATTTACCAATTTGAATGGTAGAAATTGCATCCTTCATCTATTACAATTCTTGGAAGAGGAAACTAGAAGGAACATTGGTTTGAGGGAGAATATTGGTTTGGGTAGATGGTTGAGAGGTCACAAGTGGGACACTTTGACCAGGGTATGATGGAGATACCTATTGGGGTACATTGGTTTGGTTGGGGAATGGACTAGGAATACACATACATGGATTAGGATGTACTTGAAAATTATACGTTTGGTTGTGCGATATTCTAGTTTAGGTTGGTGATGGAGGTTTGACTTGGAGGATTTTGTGGTTGGGACAAAGGGATATAACTATACTGTGCTTACTATGGTTGAAAAGGGACATGTTGTCGACTCATTGAACCTTGATGTTGAGTGGGAACTTGTGGAATAAGACCTTGTCTCTAAATTTGTGGCACATTTTGAACCAACATTTGTCTAGTAGGTACTTGAGACATATGAGGACCTCCTTGTTACATGAATCCCTGTGGGGAAGTGAAAACATGTTGCAGATTTGGCATCTATTACTGACCAATATTTGTACATTTTTCATCATTACCTAATGAGGTGGAACATTTGTTGCCCCTAATTGAGGTGGTAATGTATTTATCCTCTGTTGCATTGATAAACTAGATTGTGTCTATTATTGTGGAATACTACTCATTACTTGTTGAGTAGGATTTGTCATATTCTATCATTGAGGCATGACATTGGTTGTTGTTTTAGTACCTAATCCCATAGGTTGTACACTTGAGGAAGCAACTAGTTGAGATTGGGATGTAGAAACTCCTATTCCCTAGTATGATGATTTATTCATGGGATTAACTATAGGCACATGTTTTTGGCTAGTTATTTATGCATTAGTACCACTTTGATCAGGATTGGATGTTGTTTGTACATTTTCCACTACATTTGGCTCACTATTTTATGTAGAGGCTGAAGACACTTCTTCAATAATGAGCATATGCATTAATTTATCTATCGAAGTAGTTTGTATAAATGGGTCAAAACTCAAATTATCTTGTCTAATTAACTCTATCAACACTCCTGTTGAAGGAACTAACTCTATCAACACTCTTGTTGAAGGAACTAGGTCAATAAGAGGTTTACTCAGCATGTTCATCTGATTGAAATTACGTGCTAGATTTAGGTAGGTTTGATATGCTATCTGCATTTGGTTAAATTTATATTCCATGATGTTTTTTCCTTGATTAGATATATTATGGTCTTGATACATTATTTGGACTAAAGCCATAGGATTTATAGAATAAGCCTATTGATCATAAATGATATTGTGGGGCACTCTTACGAGACTTGGTAAATTTTCATGGGGAAAGTTTATTAGAAACTTAGCCCCTACCTCTATATCTCTAACCAAAATTTCATCTTTGTTCTCTAAAAAATGTCACTAAAACAAAAATGTATCATACATGGAAGCCATATTAGTAGAATATGACTGTTGAAGAACTGGCTCATCCACTATTGGTATTGTAGCTAGGTATTGTGTAGTATATTCTTGATCTTGTTCTGAATAAGGTGGTGTGTTAACTAGATAGTTAGCTAATGGATCTTGGATTTGTGTCCCTAAATGAGTATTATAAAAGGGATAAGAATCCATCTCATAAGGAATATTATCTATGTAGGGGTCTTGCACCATTTCTTCCTATGCAACTACATTACTAATCCTTAGATTGTACACGAGTCCACTACGAGTGTAGGAACAAATGTTGGGATCCATAGTCAATGCTTTGTGATAAAAGGTTAAAGAGTTATATAAACTCTAAAAAGGATAGAATCTAAAATATATGATGTTCCAACTTGGTATAGATTCGTCAAAAGGATCAAAAGGTTTATGCAAAGATTTGTGAGGAATAAGCTAGTGTGAAGTATCTAACGTTTCACTATTCACACAAAGATAAGCAAGTAAATGGATCAAAAATAGAAATGCCAAACTCTAAAGTTAAAGTGTTTCAAATCATTCTAATCTAGGAATTTAAAAGTTGCTAGGTCTTTTGGCCAAACACGACATCAAAAGATAAGCTCAAACAAGGCATGTGCTAGGACTCTTGGCCAAAAGGCATCAAAAGCTAGACTTTGAAAATAGATGAAAGGTTTAATCTAACGGATTTGAAACACTTCTAACAAACACTAGGAATTTGATTCTTGGACATGAACTTGATCAACTAGGTATAAGGTATGAAATAAAAGGAACTTTTAGATATAGTTTATTTTCTCCTAAATAATGGTATAAAACTTGGTTCTTTAGACAAACAAGCTAGAAAAAGTGAATAGTATAACTGTGCTAGACAAAAGATCACAAAAGTACACTTGGATTGGTATGAAAATGTAGAAACAAATTTGAATTCTATGCAAGTGGGTCTATGAAAAAATATTTAAAATTCTTTGGGTAGTGTAATGATGCTATACTACCCAAAATGTGTGACAAAAAAAGTTTGTTTCAAAAACTCTCTAAGGCAAAGATAATTAACCAAAATTTTGACAGCATAACACTACTTTTTTTGACTCAAGATGTTGTGGTGCATAGACTCAAAGTGTAAGTGTTTAGCACAAAATGGCTTAAATCTATCAAGTGATGACAATGATTATGAGTTCTGAACAACCTTCAACCCAACTTAGAAATTAAACCTAATTTCCCTCAAGTTTAATGAAAATGGAAAACCCACTTAACACATCAACCCTATGAACTTATAAAGGTGAAATTCTAAATTTAGATTATAAGTGAAAGACTTCAAACAACTTTGGTAAAGGTCTAGACTCAATTGAGTAGCATAACTATGCCAAAGTGGATGATATGACTCTTAATATTTTGATGAACTTTGAACAAGGCAAATTGATGATCTCACGTGGGAAACATAACGCCTCTTTGTTCAAAAGAAAATTAGGACTATATGTTTGGTTTGAATTGTTTGTTTACACCAAGTTTTGACTTTAAACAAGACTTTAATCTAGGATTATACCAACTAATTAATCACTCTTAGATCCTAAACTGACAAGGTTGCTTGGTATTATTAGAATCCATTAATATACATCATTTAATAGGATTTTAAGTGTTCATCCAAAAGTAAATATGCATTATATAGTAGGGTTTTTACACCCCCCCTTCTCTCAAATGATAGTACTGTGACATGGACCTTGAGGCACACCTTGCACCAATAATTATTTCATGGCAAGTAAGGATTTTTCTAATATCTAACAAGTTTCTAAATGTTCTAGGGAAATCAATTACACAATGACTTTTACATCAAATAATGCAAAAAAAATCACAAATTTTTGGTCTGTATTACTTCGCTTGTTGCAAAAAGGTTTAGTCTTTTGTTGTAACCACTACATCTTGCTATTAACTTAGTGTAGTGCGATGTCCAAAGTGACACTATGTCCCATGTGAAACTCCAATTAGGATCCAAATGAAGTCAACACCGAGAGGTGAAACCCTAGGTCAAAGCTTCCCTAAAGAACTCACAGGAGGTGATGATGTCCCCCTCACAAGTCAAGTTTGCATAAAAATGAAGAAAACATGAAAGTAAAAAGACTTTATGGTCATTTTCAAGGTCACCCAAAATTTGACAAGTTTTTAGGGAGTGCTTTAGATGACTTTCTTTCTAAGCCCTGGACTAGGCTACTTGTAATAGGAATATCGCTTTTGATTCCAAGGGTTCCCTAAAGGGGACAAATGGAAGATCATACACATAACATCCCTCTTTTTTCCAAACAAAAATTTAATCTAAACAACTAAGTAAACACAAAAATCTTTGAAAAGGTGAGTTCATTTTAAAGCCCAAATGGAAAATGAGGTGGTGTTCATTTGACCCCTTGGTCTTAGTTGCAAACTTTGAAAACATTCACCACAAACATCTATTTTTTTTTTGTTAAACACCAAAACAAGGTTCCTAATTGATTTTTAAGCATGAAAAAGGTGATCTAAACATGTTTTTAGCAAATGTCAAGCTTGGTCTTACAATAAAAACATTATCATGTCTTTTAGCCTTGAAGCTCTTTTAGGTTTGAAATAATGGACTTTAAAAAAAGAGCTCTCGAGTCTATGTTTTAAGAAAAACACAGTGACTGATGTCAGTTATATAACCGATGATGGTTACATTTTCTAATCGATGACGGTTATAAAATTGACATCAGTTATACCAATATGACCAATGATAGGTATCTGATTAATTTTAGTTTTACTAACCCATGCCAATTAATCTATCCAATTGATGTTAGTTTTACTAGCTGATGTTGGTTACTGTGTAAACCCGTGGCAAACAAAAATAACAAAATAAAGTTAGAAAATAAATTTGTGAGAGTTTTAATGGTCCAAATGAATATTTTAAAGCTAAAAAATGATCTTTTTCATGTGTGGGATGTGTCTAGTCCCACCGGGCATGCCATATGTGATCTAAGAATTTGACTCAAGAGAGGATGGTTAATATCATGTTAGTTTCAAAACGAAAAACAAAATGAAGGAGAGACACTAACTAGCATAACATCTCTAGGCTTAGATACTAGGGAGAGATTCATTAACAAACATGAATAAAACACACAACTAAAATTCAAAATAAACTCTCTTTTACCTTCTTTGGATGCTCCAAAATGCTTGTTGTAGTGGCTTACTTGGCTTATGCTCATAAAGTCCTTGGTAATGGAAGCTTGGCTACATCTATCTCTACTTGGCATCTTTGGCTTGTGGTTTGACTTGGATTGGAATAAATTTTTCATGGTAACACTAGTTCTTAAATCTTTGTAATCAATTATGCATTATAAATTTGCATAATCATGTCTTAAAATTCATGTGGTGAGGCCTCTTATTTATAGATTTTTGAGAATGTCTAGAATCAACCTAAACCATCCATCTCAAGATGTAGACATGTGGTTGGGGATTAATTAATTTTTTTAAATTAAGTTTATAATTATCCTCATCATGACATTGGAATAAGGGGAAATTAAGAGGCATGGAGGGCATCATGGAAGGCATTGATGAGGCATAGCGGGCTTGAATCCTGATATTTGTGGTATTTATGGCCTAGGGATGTCTTCCCAAGAAATGAGGTCACCTGATGATACAAATATTCAATATTAATTTATAAAACAAATTATTCAACAAGTTTCATTATAATTATTAATTAGGCCTTGATTTGGATTACTTAGCTCTTAAACATCATTAAGCACTTTGTGCACAAATTACTCAAATTGATTAGAATGCCTTGTTATTGGTCTAAAATTTGACTGGATTGGAATTGGAAGTTAGTGTTAGATGCATTGAAACCATATTACCATTTAGGATGTTACCAATAGAAAATAAATAAGGCACATTTCTTGTGCAATATATTTGATAGGAAAGATCAATCTAGAGCACCTAGGTGCAAAATTGGCATTTTGACTCAGAATGATCTGATCAAAGTTAGTTGGACCATAAATTGCATTGCCCCACTTAGGGATACCTTGGCCAAAATTGGCACTTTAATATGTTAGTTTCACATAATTTAGCATATTTTCATTTTTTTAGGTCAAATTGTGCATTTTGGGAGGCTATTGGCCAAAACCCTGATTGGAGGTTATCGGTGGCCAGTTTTAGGTGTCTACACTAATTAGTTCAATCCTTTGATTTAATTTAAAAAACACTTAATCTACTTCACACTTGCATGGAAATGTAAATATAAATATAGTTCATACTTTCTTAGAAATGTAAATCTAAATCTAATTCACACTTGCTTGGAAATGTAAACACTCAGCTAGAAAGATAATTCTAAACTAACTCATTCCTATGCAATAAATTAAAAAAAAATAAAGACTAAGTCACACTTTCTCTAAAAGAAATTAATTATTATAATGTGAATATTTAATTGGAATTACTAATGCATGCAAGTATTTAAGATATTCTAATTATCTAGTAATGAAAAATTAATTCAAAATAAATATTAATACCATATAGAGAGCTAGAATAATATTGCATTAAATTATGAAAGCTAGAATGTTTACAATATGTCTGAAACTTAAAGTGTGTATATATTTAATAAATAATAATCCTCATCTTAAGATAAAATACTTATAATTTTATGCTAATACATTGGACTATAAATAGTATGCAAAAAATTAGAACTACCTAGTCAATCCATCTATCCCCAAAATAGGAGATTTAGATTGAGTAAGATCTTAGAAAATCCAACTATATTTATGAGACAGGTGTTCAATCCCTATAATAGTTCTAAGGTCTAAATATGTACAAAGTATATCAAAATTGAATCCTTCAAAATAGGAGTCAAAGATTTCCTTGATGTGACTCCTTCTAGAACAATCATCTTTTTCTAGACTACCTATAAACTCTCCTACTTTTTAGTCTTTGGACCTATAGAGTCTGTACAAATAGACCTATAGATTCCATATATATGGAACTATAGAGTCTGTAGATATGGAATTGTAGAGTTTGTAGATATGGACTTGTAGAGTCCATAGATACAGACCTGTAGAGTCTGTAGTTAGGAGTCTGTTGAGTAGGTAGTTGGCCTAGTATTATCTGAGGCTAAAAGTCTATAGAGTCCATAGATTTTGAACTAGGAGAGTCCATAGATTTTTCAAAGTTCATAGATGAGGACTGAGTAATTTTGTAGCTTAGGAAAATTGGAATAAAAACTAGATCTTCTTTGAAATGTTTCTTTTGGCATCTTTCCTGTGCATTCTTCAAAACCAAAACACTAAATCATGTTACTTATTAGGCATAAATGACAAAGTTGTAACTCAATCTTTAGTTTGGCATAAATGAGATAAAGTCTCTATTTTCCATGCTACAATCAACTAAAATTCTATGATTTGCATAAGATTATATCTTTGGAGAGATGAAATGAAGGAAACACTATGACAATAATGAGCCATATTTTGAGCTCATCAGGAGACAAGTTACACTATTCATAATTGGAAGCTCCTTCAACTTTTTTACTAGTCTTTGAGGGTTGGTGCCAAATTTTCACATGAGAGGATTTTTACTTAGTAATTATGACCTTAAGTGGGATATGGGGCATGATTTTTCCCTATCTTCCACTCCACCTTCTTTGTTATTTATCCATCATGATGGAGGTGGATGCAATTTTCCCTGAATAGTAGTTTTTAGATTTTGAATTCTTTTAAAAAGGATGATAATCCTTATTTGTAATTCATAGTGGTTCATAAGTCTTTTCTTGGAAATCAAGTTTTTAAGGTAGTAAAAGTATTATTGTTTGAAGGAGTGAAACATGGTGGTATTGAGGAAATTCTTATGTTAATTTTGCCTCTTATTCCCTCTTGAATCAAACATTCATTTTAGAATTTATTTGAGAGATTATTTACACCACATCAAGTGGTATTAGATAAATTAGAATCCTAGGGAATATTTATGTTTGTGTTTTCATTTGAAGGTATGGAAAGAGGACAAGCAAAAAGAGGATTGGCTCAAATGAACAAAGATATACACGAGATAAGGAGAGAAGTGGCACATCTAGCCACAATATTCACCAATAGAGGAAGAAGTCAAGGAGGAGATGACATAGAAGGAGAAACAATTCATGAAGAAGAATTTTAAAAGATAAAGAACCACTATCGATGGAGGAGGGAATGATTAAAGCCTTAGAAGGAAAAAATGGAGTCAAAATTGAAGTTCTAGACTATGTGGGTAGTTTACAACCATAGTAGCTGGTTTATTAGATAAATAACATGGATAAATTATTTGAGTGGAAAACCATATCAGAGGAAAAGAAGGTGAAATTTGCATGTACCAAGTTAAAGTGTCATGCCATGATCTGGTGAGATCATTTGTAAAAAGAGAGGCAAATAAAGAATAAGAAAATAATTAATAAATGGAGAAAAAAGGAAAATAATCTTAGAGAGAAGTTCCTTCCTTTAGATTACTACCAAACCCTTTATAAAATATTTCAAATTTGAAGTAGATGGAGAAGAGTGTACAAAAGTACAGAGATTAATTCTACAAATTATCCATAAGAGTGAAGCATGCATGAATATATGAGATAATGGCTGCAAGATATGCGAATGGATTAAAATTTTCCAATCAAGATGAGTTGAATAAGCATAGAGTAATGAGCATGAAAGAGGATTATCAATTAGCCTTGAAATTAAAAGATAAGTAGAATAGATAAGCTATCAGAAGGACATTTGGTCCAAGACTAGGACAATCCACTCCAGTGAAAGGAAGAGGTATGTTTAACCCTATGAGGGGAGAAAAATTTCATGTTGTAAAGAGGAGAGAAGATAAGAGACAAGGCTTCCAAAATCATCAAAGATGAAGAGGATTCTAAAGGGGATGTGGATATGGAGGTGCAATAATTTGGTTTTCAAACCAACCCAGAGCTATTATTTGTTACATATGTGTAAAAGGACATAAAGCTAACGAATGTCCTCATAGGTAAGAAAGGATACATGAATATTGTCCAAGGGTGAACTAGGTTAAAGTTGAGACATAAAATCAATCTATTGAAGCTATAATAGTAGATGTGGGAGAAAACCTCATGATGAGGAGAACAATGATAGATCTAAGGCAAGAGTTGGACTAAAACAAAGGAGGAGGTGATGCATGGTTGAGGATGAATATTATTTAAACAAGATGCACTTCAAGTGGAAAGGTATGTAAGGTATCGTTGATGGGGGTAGTTGTGAAAATATAGTTTCCAAGGGAATGGTATAAAAATTAGGATTAAATTGTGAAAAGCATCATATTCCTTATAAAATTTCATCGTTTAAGAAAGGGAATGAAGTCACTATTGATAAAATTTGTTTATTTAAGTTTTCCATAGGAAAATACTATAAGGATGAGTTATGGTGTGATGTTTTGCCCATGGATGCATGTTATCTCTTGTTAGGAAGACCATGGAAATTTGATAAGAAGGTCATCCATGATGGAGCCAAGAATACCTACACATTTCATAAATATGGCACAAAGATGATATTGTTTCCCCTTAAGGAAGAAACAAAAGAGGAAATTTTTTTGTCCACTAAAGAATTTTTTGATGAGATGAAAGTTGTTGGTTATTATTATGCACTAATTACAAGGAATGAAGGTGAAGATGTGATGCAAATTCTAGAAGAAGTAACAAAAGTTTTGAAAGCATATGCAAATGTCATTCCTGATGAGCTACCAGATGGTTAACCACCAAAGATGGACATTCAACATCACATTGACTTGATCCCAATATTATCTCTACCTAATAAATAATCATATAGAATGAGCCCATTAGAGCATGCATACTTGAATAAGTAAGTTACTGAGTTGATGAAGAAGGGTGTAATAAGGGAGAGCATGAGTCCATGTTCACCACCAGCACTATTGACTCCAAATAAGGATGGAAGATGGAGAATGTGTGTGGATAGTAGAGACATCCACAAGATTATCATTAGGTATATATTTCCCATACCCCAATTGGATGACATAAATGATGTTCTTTTAGGATCAAATTATTTCACAAAGATTGATCTAAGGAGTGGCTACTACTAGATCTAAATTTGTGAAGGAGAAGAATGGAAGACAACATTCATGACTAGAGATAGACTATATGAGTGTTTGGTGATGCCATTTGGGTTGTCTAATGTACCTATCACATTCATGAGAGTGATGAAAACAATGATATGGGATTACAATGGTAAGTTTATGGTGGTATATTTTGATGATATTTTGATATTCAGTAAAACCAAAGAAGAACATTTGGTTCATTTGAGAATGGTGTTAGAATTATTAAGAAAGAAGAAACTCTATGTAAAATTAAATAAGTGCAGGTTTATACAAGAAAGTTTTGTATTTTTGGGATTTTTAATTTTAGAAGATGGTATTAGAATGGATGAAGAGAAGGTGAAGATAATTTTTGAGTGGCCTATTCCCAAGAGCATCACATAGCTAAGGAGTTTACATGGTTTGGAAACTTTTTATATAAAATTCATTAAGAGTTTCAGTAGTATTATTGCACCAATAACGGACTGCATGAAAGGAAAGGAGTTTATGTGGACAAGAGAAGAAATAAAGAGTTTTAAATTATTGCAAAAAAGACTATAGAGAAACATGTTTTGGTATTTCCTAATTTTGATAAAGTGTTTGAAGTGGATTGTGATGCTTCACATGTGGGAATTGGAGCTCTGTTAAGCCAAGAAGGATAGCCCATAACATATTTCAGTGAGAATTTGAATGAGGTAAGAAATAAATTTTCTACCTATGATGTTGAATTTTATTCAACTATTTAGGAATTGAGACAATGGAGACATTACTTAGTCTCTAAGGAGTTTATGTTGTACACTGACCATGAGGATTTGAAGTATGTGAATACCCACAAGAAGTTGAGTAGTAAGCATGCCAAGTGGGTATCTTTATTTTATGGATATAGTTTTGTGTTGAAGCATAAATTAGGAAAGTAGAATTAGGTAGCTGATGCTTTGAGTATAAGAGTTGGGGTGATAAATACTTTGGTACGTGAAGTAGTTAGATTTGATTTTATTAAGGAGTTATATGATACTAATCCAGATTTTGGTGAGATAGTTGAGTAATGCAATAATTTATTAACCAAAGATGCAAGTACTATTTAGAATGAGTATCTTGTTCAAGATGGTTATCTATTCAAGGGAAGGCAGTCATGCATTCCAGTCTAGTCTTTAAGAGATAAGATTGTAATAGAGTTGCACAATGGACATTTGGATATCCATTTTGGTAAAGCTAAGACCATAGATTTGGTGGATGATAAGTAATTTTGTCCAAATATGAGAAGAGATGTGGCAAGATATGTTTTAAGACATAGAATATATCAAATGGATAAGGGACATGCATAGAATACAAGATTGTACATGCCATTACCAGTCCCAAGAGAACCATGGATAGATTTTAGCATGGATTTTGTGTTGGGGTTACCAAAAACACAAAGAGATAATGATTTTATTTTTGATGTTGTAGACAAATTTTCCAAAATGGTTCATTTCATTACATGTAAGAAAACCAGTGATGCCACTAGAGTTATAGAATTATTATTTAGAGATGTTGTGAGATTGTATGGTATTCCCAAGACCATTAATTCAAATAGGGATACCAAGTTTCTAAGTCATTTTTAGAGAAAATTGTTGAAGAATTTAGATACAAAATTATAGTTCAGTAGTGAATATCATCCATAAATAGATGAACAGATAGATGTTGTAAATATAAGCTTTGGAAATTTTTTGAGATGCATTATTGGAGAGAATCCGAAGTAGTAGGACTAGGATTTACCACAAGCTAAGTTTGCATATAATAGTTCAATGAATAAATAAGAAGGAAAATCACCATTTCAAGTGGTTTATGGGAAAATCCAATGGGATTTTTGGATTTGATAGAGTTTATAATTATTGAAAGAATAAGTGATGATGTTGAAACTTTTGTAGAGCATATACATCAATTGTAATAAGAAGTGAGAAGAAGATTATAGGAAATCAATGAGAAGTATAAGATTGGTACTGATGTTAAGAGGAGATAAAAGTCTTTTGAGATGTGAGATTTAGTGATGGTATATTTGTGGAAAGAGATATTTCCTACAGGGACCTATAACAAGTTGAAATATAATAAGATTGGTTCTTACAAAATTGTGAAGAAAATTAGTGACAATGTCTATGAAGTGAGCTTGCCAAATGAATTTGATATTTATCCAATATTCAATATTTTGGATTTGTATGATTTTTATGGAGAAGAAGATGAAGGGGATGATAAAAAAGACATCAAATGGAACTAAAAGATTCCAAATAAATAGAAGGAGAGGATAGTACAAATTCTAGACATGAATATTGTGCACACAAGGTAAGAAAGCTACAACAGATATTTAGTGCAATGGGAGGGATTGACAGTAGAAGACAACACTTGGATTATAAAGTGGGAGGTGAAAAAGATGGTAGGAATATCATTGGAGCAACTCATAAGATCTGAGTTAACTTCAACTAGAGGAGGATGATGTGTTTCCACTATTTCATTTGGTTAAGTGTCTGGATGATGTGGTTCCACTTGGTGAGGTGTCTTGGTGGTTACTATTTGATACTATTCCTAGTTGTCACTATTCTATATTGTCACTATTGTTGATGGAAAATATTTTGGTGTGAATATGTAGCATGGGGAAAAATTTTCATGAGGAGACAAATAAAATGTGGTAAAAAAGGAAATCAAACAACCTTTGGAGGTTTGTGATGGTGGGAGACAAGTTAAACTATTCATAGTTGGAATTTCCTTCAATGTTTTGACTAGTCTTTGAGGGTTGGCACCAAGTTTTCACATGGGAAGATTTTTCCTTAGTAATGATTACCCAAATTAGGATGTGGGGCATTATTTTTACTTGTCTTGCACTCCACCTTCTTTTTCATTATCCATCATGATGAAGGTAGACACAATTTTCCTTGAATATTAGTTTTAATCTTTTGATTTATTTTAAAAAGGATGATAATCCTTATTTGTAATTCATAATGGTTCATAAGTCTTTTCTTAGAATCCAAGTTTGTAAGGTAGTAAAATTATTATTGTTTGAATGAGGGAAATGTGGTTGTATTGAGGAAATGTTGTAATTTCATTTTGTTGAATATGAAAGCATTTTGTGTGAGGAAATTCTTGTGTTAATTTTGCCTCTTCTTCCCTCTTGAATCAAGAATTCATTTTAGAATTTATTTGAGAGATTATTTCCACCAAATCAAAAGTCCAAAAGGTGTTAAAATCACCTTTTGACTTTATCTACACATGTGAACCATTGGGTCCCTTATAATTTTGACCCATATCTAACCCTTTGTCTTTTTCACCACATGACAAACCCATGTGACTACCAAGGATAAAACCCATGTTCCTTGGTAGAGTGTTATGCCCCACTCCCATCGCATCAACAAAATAACATCATGGGTCCTACCACATCACCAATCAGCCACATCACTAACCATCCACATTACCAGCATGCCACATCAACATTAATAGTAGCCATGAATAGTGATTATGAATAGTGATTTGTGAATAGTGACCTCAGACCTAACATACTTCCATTTGAATTCAATATAAACATAATTTTACCACACCTGAGTATTCTATAACCAACTATCCATCTATGCCCATTGCTACCCTGACACAAACCTAATAGAAGTTTTGTTGCACTACTAAAACTTCTCTACCCTAAACAACTTTGTCAATATTTACCCCTCTATATCAGATTGTAATACCTAAAGTGACTCTTGACTTCTCCATAGACTAATCCTCCATCTCATATTATACCATGAGCCATCTCACAATTCTCACTACTCGAGAATATCTAATTTAGTGCTCACCATGGCATCATGAGGCTTCCTAATCTTGATGAATCTAATACACATGACACAACATGTCTTCTCTTATGTCATAGGATTCTCATAGGAAGATAACTCAAAAATGAAATAAGTGGGGTACTTTCATGATCTCCCATCCTTATACATCTCTATCCTTGGTTTTCTCCTCATACCACCTTCATCACATCCTTGTCACCTGAGCAATCACAACAGTGATCATGTTGGGGCCTATATCCAACATGTCATCAATACATAGTAGCAACATCTCATAAACACTTTAAATCTTCATGAAGGTATTTAATATCTTGTACTACATGTGTTGAGCCTGCACAAACTTGTACAGTGACTTATTCAACATGGAAACCAATAACTCTTTACCTCATCATTTATCTTTCTCTCCCAGAGAGAGTTCACCATGTAGGATTAACATTGTTTCAAATCCTTGAAAAAAAAAGTGCACATAGCACTCCTGATAGTATTGAAGAAATAATATCTCATATAAGCCAAAACCTAGACTTATCCACATAGCCTTAAAAGTTATTGACATGGAACAAGTTCACTGGACCAATCACATCTCCTAGAAAGTTATCATGCTACTCGATGCATCACTACACTTACCAAGTTTTTGAGACTGCATCCAAAATGCATCCAACTCTATCAAATGTTTCCAAAACACCAACTCATGTGCCTCTAGTGTTACTTCATGCATTGGTCTACCTGTCCAACAAAATAACTATATGCACAACACTCTAGCATCCTAAGTTATATGGTCAATACTAACCTTCTCCTTCTGGAAACACTAACTCTCAATTTTCTTTTCATGTAGCCTTCATATACCAATCATGCCAAACATGACACAAATAGACCAATCACAAATCCATATAATTCATCATATTAATCAATGCACTAATTCACCTATTGAGTTTGTAAGCCCAAAAAATGCATCCAAAATGCATCACTATTATATCCCATGTCTAAACACATGGCCTTATGCTTCCTAGAATACTTGGTCTCACTTGTTTATCTGCATCTTCATCTTCCTCATCCTCAACTACTTTAAAATAGGTACATCATTAGGTTTCTTTGTACCTCCTTCCTTTGCATGGGTTTTTTCCTTCTTTTACAACTTCTTGGCTAATAACATGTGATCAGTAGGATACTGAATCATACATCCCTTCTATTTATTTCCAAGAGCCATAACAATTCCATGCCTTGTCCTCTACCTCCTCCAAAAGAGACCAACTTGATCCTCAAGATGTAGAGTTAGTTTATCTTCAATAAGAATATTGTGTAGGCTACTGACTTGTCTGGCAAAGCTTTTAGGCTTTCTCCTCCACTTAAATATGGGGTTAACATGAAGAGAACAATATATTCACCAATAGATCCTCCACCTTGCTCCATAAAGAGATACCTACCATAACAAACTTATGTTTTCATATTTAACTTGGTCTCTCTCCCTGTCACAATAGCTTCAACTTGCACACAACCAACCAACAATAGAAAACACTCACACATGGATTTTTTCACCATGTCTCTGATACCAAATGTCAGGAATAAAATCTCTTATATTGAAAGTAAAAATATAGAATAAAATAAGCTACAAAATCATAGACAACAAAGATAACACATTACATAGAGATTACATAGAAAACCCTTGCAAACAAGGGAAAATAATGTGGGAAAAATGATAGATTCTATACTTCATATTAATCAACATCTCTCTTCTACAACAACTAATATAGAAACTCCTTTAGTGCTAACAACCAATCACTCAATCCTTACACCTGAAGCATTTAGGTTTTGAACCAAGCATAACAATGCCTCCAGGATCCAACATCCAAGCATGCAAGCACAAACTTGCATGGATCCTCTAATAGGATACATTATAATGAGAAATCTTATGCATATTTCACATTTATAATAAAAAAAATAATAGAGATAGAGAGTAACATCATAGGTGGCCCAAAAAATTCACCACATTCCATGTGGGCACTAGTGATCAATAGTAAAATGTCTATTTTCATGTGAAAGGGTCAAAAAAGTAGACCATACACTTTAGACGAGATCCAATCCATTTCTATGTGAATATGAACATTGTCTCCCATTCCATATGTGAAGACAATCAACAATGGTAAACTCTTGTCTTTTTTCATGTTCACACCAAAGTCCAAAAGGTGTTGCAATTACCTTTTGACTTTCTCCACACATGTAAACCATTAGATCCCTTAGAAATTTGACCCATACCTAATCCTTTATCTTTTTCACAACATGACAAACCCATGTGACTACCAAAAACAAAACCTATGTGATTTTGTGGAGTATTATGCCCCACTCCCATCACATTAACCTGATCACATGTGAAAAACATTCCATGGGCCCTGACACAACACCAATCAACCACATCACTAACCATCAACATCACCAACATGTCACATCACCATAAATAGTGGCCATGAATGGTGACTATGATGATCAATAATAAAATTTATGTTTTCATGTACAAGGGTCAATAAAGTGGACCATACACTTTAGACAAGACCTAAGCAACTTCATGTGATTCCCAACATTGTCTCCCACTCCACATCTGAGGATAATTAGGAACAGTAAACTCTTATCTTCTTATTCACATGTGAACACAAGAGCCCAAAAGGTGTTGTAATCACCTTTCCACTCTAATTATACATGTGAATCCTAGGTTCCCTAAAAAATTCAACCCATACATGACCCCTTATCTTTCGCTCACAAAGACAAAACCCATGTGACTACCAAGGACAAACCCATGTGCCTTGGTGGAGTGATACACCCCACTCCCATCACATCAACTTGATCACATGTGAGAGACCCTCTATAGGCCCTTCCACATCACCAATCAGCACATCACTAACCATCCACATCACCAGCATGCCACATCACCATGAATAGTGATTCATGAATAATGACTATGAATAGTGAATTCACACCTAACAATAGGGATAAACAAAAGATATTTTCAATACATATTAGTTAGAATTAAAATTTTATAAATAATTAAAAAATAGTTAAGGAATTAAAAAAAAGTTTCATGACACATTAGTCGACATAATTGTTGAATAACACCAAATTTGGACCAATATCGGAACCAATTTTATATGAGTTATCTAATAGCAAGTTAATAATTATGGACTCAATTAACACCAAAAGTATGGCTCAAAACCACATGGTGGTGTTGAGTGGGTCCAAATTAAATTAATTAAAAGATAAAATTGTATTAACATTAAGTCTTAGAAGTAAATAACCCTCCACCTAAGCCATATGTTAAAAGTAGATAGCAATTAACTCTCGAAGATGAATTCTAGTGACAAGTTATATAGTAAAAGAATTCAATGTTTTTCCATGTTGTGGTCACATAAATAGGAGTGTTAAGCCTTATAAAGGAAAGAGTTATCCTATTTTGATGGTGCATGGAATCCTATGAAATTAAAAAAATTAGATAATTATAAAATTTATAATATTAACATAAAAAAGGGAACAATTAAATTTTATAACTATTATGATAGGAAATTGATGTGATGGCAAAACACTATTCATGTTGTACTATTCATGCAAAACTATTCACTGATTATGTGGTGGGCATTATTCATTTTAGCAAGGTTTCACAACACTATTCTTGATTTCATATGTCATGGGTTGAATTTTTAGTGTTGCTACATAATTATGAATTGATATCATGTCAAAAAGGAGATTCTTTACCTTTTTTTACTCTTGTGCAACTGGGAGACAAAGACCACTATTCTAGATTGATCACCCATGTGAAGTGGGTCAAATTTCCATGTGGTAATTTTATTTTTATTATCATTTTTAGATTGGGTCAAAATTCCATGTGGGTACCAAAGTTAATGGGTTTAAGCTATGTCAAAAGGAGATTTCACTAGTTTTTGAAAGCACATGTGGAGTGAGGAACACCTTTTAAAGATTCCACTTGTTAGAGGGGTCTAATATAAAGTGAATCACATGGTGGAGCACGTTTTACTATTGATTAATATTCATTTCAACTAGAGGAGGTATAATTAATGGGCTTACTTTGTTCTCTTTCATTCTTCCATGTATTTCTATAAATAATTATATTCTTGTCTTATTTTGTTAGGCTAGTTTGGGAATAAAGCTTGTGTGAAAAATTTGGGTGCATCCTTCACTTATAATGCTTTTATGGTTTTAAGGGAATATTGGTGATTTTAGAGGTAAAATCACTAAGGGGGGGGGGGGGGGGGGTGCAGGCAGTGGGGGGGGTGAATCAGTGGTGACAAACAATCCAATTCAATTTCCAAACCCCTCAACCACTTAAGCATTCAATATAACCATTCATGAAGCATACAAGATGTTTATATCAATGAACAATGAAGATAATGAAATATCACACACAAAACACAAGATCTATATGGGAAACCCTCTTGAGGTATAAAACCCACTCTCAAGCCTACAAATCCATGGACTACTTATCCTATAAGATGATCACAAACATGAGACTGATGAAGTCCTTCTGACCATAATTTAGTGACACACCTGTTTCACAAGGAGAACATGCCCTTAGGACGATCAAGTCCTTATGACCACCTATTGGTCAAGTCCTTCTAACTAGATTTAGTGAAACACTTGTTTCACAAGGAGCACTTACCCCTAAGATGATCAAGCCCTTCTAACAACCTATTGGTCTTGCTACATAATTATGAATTGATATCTTGTCAAAAAAGAGATTCTTTACCTTTTTTTACTCTTGTGCAACTAGGAGACAAAGACCGCTATTCTAGATTGATCACCCATGTGAAGTGGGTCAAATTTCCATGCGGTAATTTTATTTTGATTATCATTTTTATATTGGGTCAAAATTCCATGTGGGTACCAAAGTTAATGGGTTTAAGCTATGTCAAAAGGAGATTTCACTAGTTTTTGAAAGCACATGTGGAGTGAGGAACACCTTTTGAAGATTCCACTTGTTGGAGGGGTCTAATATAAAGTGAATCACATGGTGGAGCACGTTTTACTATTGATTAATATTCATTTGAACTAGAGGAGGTATAATTAATGGGCTTACTTTGTTCTCTTTCATTCTTCCATGTATTTCTATAAATAATTATATTCTTGTCTTAGTTTGTTAGGCTAGTTTGGGAGTAAAGATTTTATGAAAAATTTGGGTGCATCCTTCACTTATAATGCTTTTATGGTTTTAAGGGAATATTAGTGATTTTAGAGGTAAAATCACTAAGAGGCGGCGGGGAGGGGGGGGGTGGGGGGGTGAATCAGTGGTGACAAACAATCCAATTCAATTTCCAAACCCCTCAACCACTTAAGCATTCAATATAACCATTCATGAAGCATACAAGATGTTTATAGCAATGAACAATGAAGATAATGAAATATCACACACAAAACACAAGATCTATATGGGAAACCCTCTTGAGGAATAAAACCCACTCTCAAGCCTACAAATACATGGACTACTTATCCTATAAGATGATCATAAACATGAGACTGATGAAGTCCTTCTGACCATAATTTAGTGACACACATGTTTCACAAGGAGAACATGCCCTTAGGATGATCAAGTCCTTATGACCACCTATTGGTCAAGTCCTTCTAACTAGATTTAGTGAAACACTTGTTTCACAAGGAGCACTTACCCCTAAGATGATCAAGCCCTTCTGACAACCTATTGGTCAAGTCCTTCTGACCTAGATGTTGAGCACCCTCTAAACACCTATAAAATGAACATCTATTGATCATTGATTGTCTACCAATCTAATGGAGATACAATGTATATCATCTCTCTTAAACTATACACACTACATAGTCCACACTCTGATTTTGCTCTCAAATGAACCACCAAGATCACACATACATCATCTATCCTTCATTCATCCTCAAGCTTAAAACTTGAAAGAATGTTGTCTTTGACATCAGAAATATAACCTACAGGTCATACACATAGTCATCAACCTTATCTTCTCTACAACCCATCCACTAGAAACACACCCTTTCCTTCAATCCACAACTCTAACAAACACCTCTTCTGTTAGGTCTCATAAGTCTAGAAAACATCATCTTTGATTTCACCATTTATAGAGCCTTCATGATTATTATCTTATTATTCATCTTATATACTTTCCTTAATCCTTAAGGATTCTATCATATGAAGACATATCTTAATAGCATTCTCATAGATCAGCCATGACATCTATGGGTCACCCTTAGGCAGCTACACCTTTAAATTAGGCCTTAGTATCCCTTATAGGTCTCATAAAAACCTATTCACCCATTTATCACCCCATCAAGTAGTTTAAAAACAAAATACCATGTCTAAAAAGCATATATACACTCCACATGACCCATTCAACATCCTCAAATGATCACACACATCACATCACTCCTCTTCATATGCTTAATCTACTCAAACATTAGTCTTTTACCTAAGAACACCATGAATGAAAAAATAGTCAACTTCTAATCATTTGTTCATATATAATATGGATTGGTCAAACCTTGAAAGTCTATGTAGATCATCCTTAGAGAGTCTAAAACACTTTCCAATAGCTAAGTCCCCTTGAAACATCCAAATACCAACACAATAACTCAAAATATCCTTCTCAGGTCACTTACAGACCATGATCAAATACATAGTCAGCTTTGGAGCTCAATAACTTTGATTGTACAAACATTTAGACCTTTAAATGAAGATTTACAGATGTGGCATGAAGTCCTCTACATCTTTAATTTTTAATACAACATCAAATTCTACATAGATCAAAAGTTATGGCTTAAATACCAAGTACTGGTCTTTCCTTTGTTAAATTCAAATATTTAAATCCAAACAATCATAGTTAAACCTTGGTCCCTTAGAACACATCTTGTGTTCTTCACTCAACTCTCTCAACTCGCACTATAGATATTTTTCATAAGTAGTTTAAACTTTAAATCATAGTGTTCCACTATCCAAATGTTAAAAATTGAACATGTTGACATCATCTTGTGCACCCTTGTAATATTGACCAAATACACACCATCGATCTCTGTAGATCAATTAGGTCTTTATCTTGTAACGTTCACTATTAGATATTGATAAAAAACTCTTGAGATTATGACACTTGGAACTCTCACATGAATTTTGAGAACTTTAGTGATAGTCCCTTGCACTTGTGCCACTTGGTAGTCTTGCATGCATTGTTGACTTTTTGACTTGTCTTTTACTATTGATATACGTTAGTATGAACCGCTGCTCACTGTTAATCTTCTATCAAAGTAGTGAGCTTGTGACACTTTTCACTTGCATGTGCAACATTTTACATGTTGAATTCATATGCACCATTGATCTCAATATGTATGATTAAGTTCTCACCATTGATCTTGTAGACCAATAACCTCATAATTCAATGTGATTTAACTTGATGGTCTCTAGACCATCATAGTCTGCAAGTGCAAATTTGAGGATTTATGTCTAGAGCTATAAATCACTTCGAGATTCCAAATTTTTAAGGTAGGATTATTAGAACTATAGAAAACATCTCCATGTAAACCATTTGACCATTATTGACTTTATTTGTACCTAAATTAAATGCATAAATATACTAGTTCATTCATATCTGCATGACATGTGGTGACAGTTTAGCTAAGTATGGGAACCTCTACAATTTGCCTGGAAGCCCAACTTTGAAATTTAATAATTTTTTTTTAACTCAATCACATGACCTAAAACTTGGACCATATAAACTAGGGACTAATTCTATCACACCCAAATGACCAACTCTCCCTGACTCATCCATATATGGCAATGGTGACGTCAATAAACTACCTACTCAGATTTTTATGTCAAAGAACAAACTATGCCAAGATGAACATATTTAAGAACTGGATGAATACCATGGACTTCCACAAGATCTCCAATCATCCTTGACCTCTAATATGACCCATCACACATGCTTAATACTTCAGAGAAATCCCTAATCATGATAAAACTAAGGTTCAACCAAGCCTACTTCAAACTTATTAGGACAAACACACTGCACACTTTGTCATTAATACTTGGACTATTAAGACACTTCATAGACTCACTTGGACACCTCCATGAAATCATTTAAAACTCTAAAAAATATCCCCCTTTGTCATTGATGTCAACACCCATCATACAACTCACCTTCCTTCTCTCTCTTTAAGCACTCTCATAATAAGAACCTTCTCCCCCTTTGACAGAATGAAAAAGTGGGCAAAAACTAGTCATGAGGACCTAAAAATACCACTAATAGGAGAGTACCATATTATAAAATATGATACAAAACTTCCCCTTACCTTGAACCTACCTCTTCATTCCTTGACAACTTCCTCTTGTTACATGTCAATACTCTCTTCAACTAAGTACTATAACCAATGAATAAAGAACACATATAAGTACTAAAATATGATATAACTCACCAAAAAACATAAGATATGGTATCCTTCTAAGATCTCTGAGCCATTTCACCTATTGAGCATCTTCAGATCTCCACATACCATGAAGAACCACCACACATGCTTACTAGCCTTCTCTCTCAAACCACCTCAAGGACTACCATCAAAAATTCATGACACTTAGAAAATAATAAATAATATCTAAACCAACCTAATGACTCACCTTGAAACAATCATGCCTTGATATTTTGGATAAACTGAGAAAAAATATCAAATCTTCACACTAGGCTTGTCTAGACTCCTTATAGCCCTACCTAGAACTTGCAGAGCCCACAAATTTTAGTTAAACAACTTTCAAGACTCAAAAATTCATATCTAGATCAATCTAATATTCCACCTTAATCAAACCAATTTTCATCACCTATCTCCTCCTTTGTAACATACTTTCTTCACAAACCTACTAGCCAATTAGGCCTCCATCTTGATGAAATCATGAATAATTTGAAAACCAAAAACCTTCAAATCTATGTGAATCTTGATTTCATAACCCATTTGTCCCATTAAACATATTAAGAATCCTTAGACCTTAATTCATAAGGAAAACCAGTTTTATAGCATAGCCCAAAACTCTAGAATCTTAAAACAAATAGGGTCAACAAACCTCCTTCTAGTCAACTCCCATAGATAAAACTTATTGAACACCTGGATACAACCATCACACACTTCTAGTCCAATATTTTATCCTTCACACCTTTGGGAACCTTGACTTACTATACCTTGGATTTGATCTGCAATAAGAAAGATAAACTTGGGAGCACACAAAAACCTCCAAAAGGCACGAACATGATCATCAAGACACAAAGCCACATATAACACATCAAAAATAAGTTAATATACCTTTATAATCACCAAAATCTTCTTGAAATTCCATCAATCTCATTATTCCCCCTAAAAACACCCATTTTGATCCTGTAGATATTGCATACACAACAAAAACACCTTATCACATCATTCTAACCTCATCAAAGTAATTCTCCCATATTGACACACCAAATACAAATAGAAACACTCATCTCTTGCCTTATTAGGCATTTTTAAGAACACCACAACAACACTTGCTTCTCCATTGAAAGGAGTCCCTTAAGAAGTATAGACATAGACCTCCTTAACACCATAATGATTCTAAAACAAAGTGAAGCCAAGAGTGGCCCACATCTCCTCTGTTACTTTTGAAATCCTTTTGTAGCTATAAGAATTTTTTCTCTTGTTTTCGTTAGTCTAAATTTTGACAACTTGTTCCTTTTTGACATCACTCACTTTCTCTTCTATGATAGGATATACAACATTTGGAGCAAGTATGGAATCTTGGCATACCTTGATCACTGAAGTAGTTTCTTTACATTACAGAACATCACCTTTAGACCTTGAAAACATAGGAACCAATATTTAATTTTTTCTCACACACAACATGTTGTTCATAATCATCCAAATACACCTTATAACTAACCTTAATAATAACCTTGGTCTTCTCTTTGAGCTTGGTTTCTTCATTCACAACATAAGCAGATAACGAGAGCTCTTGGCACTCTCCAACTTTTGTAGCATTCTCCACCATAGCTAACAAATTACTTGGACTTCTAGACTCATCATGAATCACACTTACCACCTTTGGTTTCTATGAGTTAACTTTCCTTCTTTCTTTCACTCTAGGATCCTGATTAAATCTATTCTATCTTATAGGCCTTTGCTTGCAGAATCTAGCAATGTGACCTCTCTGTTGATAGTTGAAGCATACTATACCTTTTACAAGAAGCTTATCCTAGATTTCCTAATTAAAACAAAATCTTTCAATTTGTCCATTCTTTTGACAATTGAAACAAACTACTTTTTTTGAGGAAGACTGACCTTTTGACTGATGACCTCTATCATAATTCCATTTAAACTCATTTATAACATGTCTCTTACATTCTCTAGATCTATGCCCAAACTTATTACATGTGTAACACTAACCATTAAAACTTGCGTACCTCATGGTATTTGGTTGTTTTATCCTATTTGTCTTCACTCTACTAGCATCTTCATTCCTTAACTGATTGATAACCTTCAAGG
>JARHVA010003201.1:0-62500 GCA_037957365.1 Torreya grandis
ACTTGGCTTAAAAATATATCCTAGATATCAAAATCACTTTCATATCCCATGAAGAATTTTTATATATTGGTATTCTCTTTGTACATCCTTATCAAATCTTTGTTGTAGGGAATCCTATAGGTATATATTCTATATTCTAGGCAAGGATCATAGAAATTGAGTGTTATGCATGAAAAGTTTAACTTTGGATCTTCTCTATAATTTCTCACTCTCCTTCAATGAGACTTTAATATCAAAATAGACCTATCACAATCTAAAACTTGTTCGTACACCATCTCTACTATATGCACCTATAGGTGCTCTTTCATGGTAGACTAAAAGGTTGTATGATTAATATGCATGGTTTGAGCCTCTTTTGAGTCTAACGAGACCCTAATATCAAAATAGACCTATCACAATCTAAAACTTGTTCCTACGCCATCTCTACTATATGCACCTATAGGTGCTCTTTCATGGCAGAGTAAAAGGTTGTATGAGTAATATGCATGGTTTGAGCCTCTTGTGAGTCTATCCTAAATTAAAAACCTAAAATTAATTATTAATACCTTATAACATATTAATAAAATTTCAACATCCTCCTTGAAACATGAAACAAGTGTCATGGCACCTAATTGACTGTGTATGACAATCATAGGGTCAACTAATTATATGATGCCTTATGATTCTATTCTCATGGGGTATGCTTTGTATAATGACATTTCAAGGTGAATGGAAACCACATAACATTTAAAACATGTAAATGAAACTATTACAACCCCTTGTTACCATTGCAAAAGCCTAAAAACTACAAGACAATGGAAGTTTGCCCATAACATAAGAAAGACTAGTTTGCCAATTTCAAGCTATTAACACATCAAAGAAACATGAAACTTGAAACCAATCATGAGAATTGTTAGATAAAAAGGCCAAAATCATGTTTAAAAACATGAATAACTAGTTTTTATGAAATTTATCAAACCAAGGGAGAATTGATAGGGTGCACAATTGAGCAGGTAAATTTGGAAGGCCAACTTTAAATAGACGATTCATAAAGAACAATCTACCATTTCAAAACTTATTAATATCAAAATGGATATACCTGAGTTTAATATCACCTCCCATAAGTATTTTAATTGAAACCCCTTGTGATGATCATACTAAGAAAAAATCCGAGTCACTTCAATGTGCCAAGAAGGGTGAAAAGAGAGAAAAATGGTTCTAAACCAATTTTGACACTTCCAAAACAACTCAAGAATTTAAATGAGCTTTAGGAAGATGGATAGATGTTCCATGGCATCCTCACATGTGGTACACTTCCCAAAAATTTGTACATGTGTCATTTTATTCCTTTTCTTTAGGAAAACTGATGTTCTTTTGATGAACCTACACATTTTCAATTTTTCCAATTACTTAAGACCTTTGTGGACACATGGGGTATTACATCACATTTTGACACTTGAACATTTCCCAAGAAACCTATATAAAGCATTAAGTGCACTATTTTTTACCCTTAAAATGACCCAAAATGATAAATAGACCTAGAAACTAATTGACCAAAACTATTACAACATTAATAAACATAAAATGACCTATAAAACACCTCATGAGAATACATAATAAATCTGTATAGGCCTATAAATCAATTTTCTTACTAGGGGTGCCCCAATTTGACCTAAAAGTCAAATTTAGTCAATAGTCTCCTTGTGCTTGACTAACATAAATATGATACCTTGATGAAGCATGACATTAACTTTACTAATTTAAAAGGAAATAGTAGTTCTCTCAAGGGATTTTAATAGAAAAAATGGAAATCTAATTCTATATCCTTGGAAGTGATTTAATAAAATGAAATGATGTAAGAAGATGAACATGAATTTAACTTCCAATGTTAAGTACTTCATCATCTAAAGGTAAATGGTTAGCCAATGTCTTATTAAATCCATCCTCAACAAAGCCTTCTTATCTTTTTAGAACCTCATTTATTCAAAGTAATCTTTGCATCAGCTCCAAAGTTTTGGATTGATCCTTAAAATACTTATAACACTCACACAATATCCTTGTAACCTCCCCAAATTAGCTGTAGTTTTACAATATTTTGGGGCATATTATTTTGGATTGGTAATGGAGGGTTGAAGGGTACCTGATCCATTTATAAGTTAAAAAAATAAAATAAAACATCCATTAAACATATAGAACCATAAAAAACCAAAACATCCCACAAATAAAAGAAAATACCCCAAAAGGGTGAGCCAACCAAAAACAAGCCTGTAGGGTAACAAAAAGACATAAAAAAACACAACATTGTAAATGGGCCAAGAAACCAAAAAAACACATGATGACCAATATAAAAATAACATAACATGACCAACCACCTACCTATGAACCATCAAACACTAAAGATCCACCATTGCTCATTTCACTACCTCCCTTCATCATCGCCCCTCTAACACCTACCATCTCACCACTTAGTCACCTTTATCACTCAACCAATCTAGCCCATGACCACACTTCCACTAAACCAAACCACGTTCAACAACCTCTATCATTTTAAACCTTAACACATGATATTTTCCCACTAAATTCATCTTGGTATCCCATCCCACCCCTATCATCGACCATGCTCACTAGATGATCCCTCACATGGTCTAAAACCACTTGTCACCTTGTGAGAGGGCCCTCCACCAACCCTTGAGGAGAAGACTATAGAAAGGGAGAATGGGAACCATAAATTAAATCCAACAACTTAAAGTATGGTCATTCTATATGATTTATTATTATTCAAATCTACCACTATTGACACTATTGGTTCCCTCATAGCATTTAATTTGAAAATTGGTAACACTCTCCCCATCAACTCAAGGTTTTTGAGACAAAATTACTTGAATTTTATGTGATCCACCATAGTGTAATATCTATCCTCTAAATTCCTAAAATAAAGTATAGGTACCAATCATTTATCATCCTGTTCATAAAAAATAAAGAGTGTTGGCCACCTAAATAAAAAATTTCCACTATAGTCATGAGTCTAACTCAAAAACATGGGTGAATAATCTTATTTTCCATTGCCAAAGTTAGATCTTTATCCTTCAAACCATGAGTAGTCTCCTTAAAAATTATAATTCTACCAAGTATTTCACTTTCATCTTACAATTGGTGTCCAAAATTATGATGCCTATAATATCCTTTACTTTTTGTGAGACATTCGCTGATTGAAAAAAAAACACCCACTTCAAATGGTCAACTAATACCTTCCCATCAAATTCCATCTCCATATTATCCACCTTGACACATATATTAGGCTCACTTATAGCCACTTAAAGCATGTGATCCATGCTTACATCCTCTCGTAACCACCAAACACTACAAAATATACCCAACATGAGATATGATAACCCCCCAATGTAACTAAAAATAAATGCACCATCAACCCAGACACACCCAATGTAATTGTAATGAGAATACATCCCACATGTGGGATAATAATCCACCCTTACCAATTATGATTTATTTCTATTAATTTTTATCAATAAAACTTCCCTCATCACCATGTCCCATCTACATACTTGAGATAGTACCATCATCCCTCTAAGCCCCCCAATCATTAGCAATATTGACATCCTCAACTTGAGAAATACCTCTATTTACAAGGACATCAACCATATAATTTACTTTTTAGAACTAGTGCTTCACTTAGAAAAGGTTGAATTCATCTGACACACTCCAATCCTAACTAAGCATGTTCTTAACATTATAATAACAAACTCACCTATGTCCTAGGGCCTAAATATCTACCATTATATCACCCTTAATCATTGCACGATCAATGCCACACTATACTAAGAGATAAATCCATAACATTAGGGCCTATGATTCTACCTAATTATTGGTACCATCCATAAGATTCATCAAATCCAATATAATTAATAAACTAAAATAGTATCATATTACACATCTTGCCCCTGAAGCACTTGGGTTTCCCCTAGAGGCCCATCAAAGTTCAATTTTAACATCCTTGGAGGGGTGGGCACCCAATTAATTTTAACCAAAAATATCAATGCCTTAGAGTGCATGATCAAACCATTAATAAGTGTACCAAACTAGTGCCAATATGAAATGATATACAAATCCAAATCTAAAAGATTATTTCTATTCCTCTTTGAATGGGTAGACACAAATTTAAATATAGTTAAATCCTACTCTTTTATTCACTACCTCAAAGGGACTAATCCTATATTTGAAGATCCATTGGTTATTTTCCTTTCACATGGTCCAAATTAGAATTAGTGGGCATGCTTACCATAATTATGAGAATCAAGGTTAATTTTAGGAGGCCATAGTAGAAAACCTACTATAAATATTTGGTGAAACTAGAAAAATTTGATTCATTGGTATCGTGAATCCTATATGGGTGATGGTGAATTCTTTATTGATGGTTTTTTCATATAATTTTTTGGATCATATGAATGACTAGACCAAATGGCTAGATCAAATTACTAGACTGAATGCCTAGGTTGAACTCCTGGCTAGATGATTAAACCAAATGGTTTGGATGAATGAATGAACCAAATGATTGAATCAAATGGTTAGAACAAATGATAAAAGTAAAGAGCCAGACCAAATGGACAAACTGAATGGTCACATCAAATGACTAAACCAAATGGTTAGATCAAATGACTAAATTGAATGACTAGACTAAATGCCTAAACTAAATAATTAGACTGAATGGCTATACAAAATGGCTAGGCCAAACATCCAGTTCTAAATGGTGATGTCTAGACCTACTCATGGGTAACTTGTGTAGCCAGTCTACTATCTAGTTGATCAATTACCTCCACTAATTTATAAATAATCACCCTATATACTCATTTTTAACATTTTACATAAGATATTTCTCATCCCCATTTTCCCCCATTGCATGAATTCCCCAACCATGGAAAGAGAATTAATTTTGAAGAACCTATTATTCTCAAACATTTTTAGGTTTTTGTAGTAGCTAGATACATACAATGATTGGATTTAGGAATGCAACTTTACTAGCATATTATTCATTCCCTAGTATGACATAGACACAATACTACTAAAAAGGCTAATGTATTCTTATGACCCTAATGAGAAGATCTTCACTCTGAACATGGACTCTAGAACCATTTCCTTTTGCATCTGACCAAAACATATTCATAATTTTATAGGTCTTCCATTTCACAATGCAACCCTAATGTTAAAAAGCTATACTGATAGATGATGAAAAAAAATTGGTGAAAAATTTTAGCTTTCACATTGATCAAACTAGTATGTAATTATAAAATTGTTTTTATTTTTGAAATTCAACTTTTGAGATGTAAAATCCTTATTTTCTATTTCATTTTAGATAGTTGGAAGAGGGGAATCCATGTCAAAGCTGTTAAAAGTCCTTTTTTAAATAAATGGTTCAATTTTTCCAAGCCATAATAGTATTACAGGGAAGACCATTAGATATTACCTATTAGGCACTATTTTTCATTGTTCATACTCTTTTAAAATTCAGATTTGACTATGCTCTTTTATTTTTCCTAGGATAAGTCTTGAATTAAATTATTCTTCTATCAATCCTAGTTCCACTATTTCTTGCTCAAATTTTATTCTAAAATTTGAAAATGAGGCCTTTTTTGACCTAAAAAAACATAGGTTCCAACTATGTTTGATCTAAAAATGATGATAAACACTTTGTATGTGGATGAGTATGAGGTTAGTTTATTTGTTCATTTTTTTAAATAAAAAGGGGTAAAAACTTTATTAATAGCCAAAAAAAAAATACAATAAAGGGCCAGAGCCCCAACAACCCACAAAAAATGATGAAAAAAGCACTAGGCATTGACACTAACCAATAACATCACCATCCTCCCTAAGAAGTCTATCAAAGTCCCTACTCACCTCCTCCAACAACAACACCCTATCATCCACCCTACTTCCACCAACATTCACCGAAGCCCACTTGGCCAAACAATCAGCTACACCATTCCACTCCCTCAAAATGTGAGAAAAGGAAATGGAATCCATAAGCATACTAATCTAAAGAATCTGCTACACCACCAAAGGTAGTTGCCAGCTAGCATCATCAATTTTCCTCTCCCAAATCAAATTTATCAAAATTTGTGAGTCAGCTTCACACTCCACCTTACACTAGCCAAGCTCATAAGCCCTCCTTAAAGTAAATAGAATAGCAACTGCCTCCATCATATTCACCATCTGTTCTCCCATGTGGGCAGATAAAATGAAAACAATAGCACCCGAGTGATCCCTGCCAATCCCTCCAATCCCCGTTGGGCCTAGAAAACCTCTGGCTAAACCATCTATGTTAAGTTTTAGATAACCTTCAAGAGGAGGAGTCCATTTCCCATTCCTCTATATTTTATTCTTCCTCCCACGACCACCCCTGACACTAGCAATAGCTAGAGAAATTGCCAGAATGCCAAGCCTTTTCACCAAATCAGCATCCCCCTGCTCCAGAGGTAGAACAATTTCGCTCTTAGCTTCCATAGTTTCCTGAATCATGCCAATAATCCTTGTCCACACTTGGTGGATCACCAACCTTTCCCCTAAAAAATCTAGTGGTTTCACTTTAGCCATACCTGCCACATCAAAAAAATGGGACTTGCATACCATGCCTCCTAAAGAAAATGTGTGGCATGAGGCAGCCTGCCCAATCTATCCCAAAACTTGACTAAGGAAGAGGCGTGTAGGCATTGACTTCTCCAAGTGTCCCACCAAGTGTACCATAGTTTAAGTGTGAAGAGGCAGTCAAAAAACAAGTGAGAAGAATCCTCCTCCGCTCCTTGACATAGGATGCACCAAGAAAGACCAACAAATACATGCTGTCTAATATTTTCCCACGTTAAATAATGATTCCATGTCAAAGTCCAAATAAAAAACTTGCACTTCAGCCAGGAAATGTTGTTCCACACTCTTTTTCACCATGACACTTCCCCACCATCACCCCATCTCTGTGTAATCAACTCTTGGTATCCGGTAGCAACCATGTACTTCCCTTTGGGATGAGGTGACCAAGCCAGCAAATCATTTCCCCTAAGAGTGCAATAGAACTAGTTAGCCAAGATCTCCTAAAGCTTAGTGCACTCATCCCTCATATCCATAATCAGCCAATCTTCTTGCTCCTTCCACCTCACCACCATCAAATGATCCTAAAGTAGGAAGGATTTGTAGTCACCCACCATGACCCAACCAGCCTCATTAAAGCACTGAGCCAGGCCCTCGAGATGTGGGTACTGAACCACCAGGGGGGAAAACCATCCCATGAATCATACCAAAATTGTGCTTCATTTCCTCTCGTACAAATTTAGAATAGGCCTCTCTTAATCAAAGCAACACCTTTCTTGAGAGTATTCCAGATAACTAATCCACTACCTAATAAGTTGAATCTGGGGATATCACTCGTAGGAATCCCAACACAATACTTAAAATCCATGACCCTTGCCCAAATGTTATTCTTTTCTACACACCATCTCTAATATAACTTAGTGGCCAAGGCCGTACCAACTAAAAAATACTACCTCAACCTCAAACCACCCAGCCTCTTTAGATTGCAAACAACCTCCTAGCGAATCAGGCTCCATTTCATCAAGAATAAGTTGCCAGACCATAAGAACTATTTTTCCAAGGAATCAAGATCCTAAAAAAATCCCACTGGTGCCACCTAGAGCATACACCTATATATAGGAAGCACCTATACCATCGACTGAATTAGCTAGACATGTCCAACAAAGGATAGCCATCAGTTGGTCTAATGATTCCCTTTGGCCCTAAAGTTGTCTAGAATTCCTTGCCACAAGTCCTTAGACTATGACCCAATAGATATCAGAATGCCAAGATAAAGAACTAGAAGTCTACCAATTTAAAAATGAAGAGTGTCAGCCACCCTTCACTGAATAGGTGGCAGAGTGTTGAAGAAAAAATAGATGATTTATCTTCGTTAATCACCTGCCCCATGGCAGCCAAGTAGGCATCCAAACTACTGTGAATGTTGGCTGCCTCCCTCATGTTGGCCAATCCCATCAAAGCCACATCATCCACAAACTAAAGGTGAGAAAGAGCAGGAAGGTTGCCACCCCACCTCCATCCCTGAATAACCCCTTCTCTTAACTTATTTCTGATCAACCTTCCAAGACCTTCTGCTAGAAGAAGGAATAGATATGGAGATAATGGATCCCCTTGCCGCAACCCCCACTAAGTGCCAAAGAGCTGTGAGTGTTCCCCATTCACCAAAATAGAGAATGAGATCAAGTTCATAGAAGTCATAGCCCATCTGATCCACTCCTCTCTGAAACCAAAGGCAGCCAAAACCTTCTTTAGAAAGGACCACCGAACCCTATCATATGCCTTAGACATGTCTAACTTCATAAACATTGCCTTCTCCTTGGATTGGGACATGGAATGAATAGCCTCAGTAGCTACCACAATTTTGTCAAGAATCTGATGCCCCTCAACAAATTTGCTTTGCTCCTCTGAGATCAATGCCCCCAACCACTTTTTCAATCTTTTAGCTATTAGCTTAGAGATAATCTTATAGACAACATTACAGAGAGAGATCAACCTAAATTGACCAAGGTGATCAGCACCTTCCCTCTTAGGAATGAGCGCCAAGAAGGTCGAGTTCAAGGCATGAAGCATTTGTTTATTGATTTGAGACTCTTGAGCCACAACCAAAAGATCAAATTTGATTATTTCCCAAAACTCCTGATAAAATTCAATCAAAAAACCATCTGGGCCTAGAGCCTTACCATTTTTCATCATGAAGACAATCTTTTTGAGCTCTTCAAGGTTGATAAAGTGCATCAATTTTTCCATCATATCCTTAGAAACCAAGTTCGGAATACATGATAGAATCTACTCTTCAGCAACAGTACTCCTCAAACCATCTTCACTAAACATAGAAGCAAAATATAGGACAACTTCATCACACATGGCTCTCGTGGATGATAGAGTCTCCCCATTGCCCAAAACCAAAGTCATTATCCTATTGGTATGCTGTCTAGCTCTAACCGAGTTGAAAAAGAAGGCCATGTTCCTATCTCCCTCTTGTAGCCATTCAATTTGGGCTTTCTACTTCCAAAACACCTCCTCTCTCAGCTCCCATTCTTCCACCCTCTTGACAGCCCTTGCTTCATCTCTCAATAAGGATTTCGACAACCCCTCCTGAATTATTTTGGTAATCAAGTTTAACTCTTACTAAACTTCTTTCTTCTCCTATAAAATGTTCTAAAAGCTCAATACATTCCACTTTTTGAGCTAATATTTCACATACTGGAGGAGCTTAACAAAAGTATACATCACTGTCCCAGTGACCGATCTCCCAATTCTCCACCAATTAGCAACTTGATCATATAAAGACTGATCCCTGAGCCACATTAGTTGAAATTTGAAAGTCAGTTTCTTATGCCAACAATTAGAAGAAATGTGAAGCTTAATAGGCCAATGGTCAAAACTTCTCCAATCTAGGATTTCAAAACGCAAAGACCATAAGCTGCCCATCTAATAGCAAGAAGTCAAGAATCTATCAATATGCTCTGCAATAAAGTTGTTACCCACCCTCCTATTATTCCAGGTGTACCACCCATTACAAGGCTTGATATCCACCAGGTTGTGCTCCAAAACCTTGTCTTGAAGCAAATAGGATGATGGTTCTAATTTAGCATTACCACTATCCTAGTCACCGATCTCCCAATTCTCCACCAATTAGCAACTTGATCATATAAAGACTGATCCCTGAGCCACATTAGTTGAAATTTGAAAGTCAGTTTCTTATGCCAACAATTAGAAGAAATGTGAAGCTTAATAGGCCAATGGTCAGAACTTCTCCAATCTAGGATTTCAAAATGCAAAGACCATAAGCCGCCCATCTAATAGCAAGAAGTCAAGAATCTATCAATATGCTCTGCAATAAAGTTGTCCCCCACCCTCCTATTATTCCAGGTGTACCACCCATTACAAGGCTTGATATCCACCAAGTTGTGCTCCAAAACCTTGTCTTGAAGCAAATAGGATGATGGTTCCAATCTAGCATTACCTCCCATTTTTTCTGTTAGGTCCATTATGGCATTGAAATCACCAGCGATAATCCATGGAAAAAAAGGAAAGCCCCTTCTGACTAAATGGATATTGTTCCAAACCTATTGCTTACCTTGAAAATTAGTGGGCATGTAGACATTGGATAGGAGAATGTACTCTTTGAATTCATTGCATAAAGAAACCAAAGAAAGAGAGGACCTGAAGGCTATCCATGACACTGGCTGGACCTTGCATGGATTCCAAAGACAAGCCATGCCTCCCACCGATCCTTGTGCCCCTATGCATTGAAAAGATCCATGCTTCCAAAGCCTAGGGGCTAGACTCAACATGAAATCCACTGACACCTTATTTTCTTGCAAAAAAAGAACATCTGGACTCTGAATCTTAATCAACTCTCGAACAACTTTTTATCTAGGGCCACTGTTCAAGCCCTCACATTTCATGATATAACAATCATTTTGAAGGAGGCAAGAAATGGGAGTCTAAGGTCTTGACTGCACTTGACTCAACTAGATTTTCCCTAATCATCTTTATCCTCTCTGTATCTTTTCTTCTCCCCAATTTAATATTTTTTTTGAAGCTAGTTTTTTTCCCTTCCTTTTGCAAAATTCCTAAGTGAGAAGAGACCTTGCCTTTCTTCTCCAACTCAGGCACCTCAACTTGTATCGGAGGAACTAAGGTTTCAAATTTTATACCCATATCAGTATTTGATTCAATAATTTTCTGCTCTCCATTCAATTCTTCCAAAATCATAGGAAAGACAACATCCTCAGGGGGCATTCCCTTTTCCATGGCAGTGTCATCAGCTACTCCAGAACCTCCCACAACTTGCCCACCATTAAATAAATCCATGCAGTCCTCCTGCTGTCCCAAATCCTCCAAAACCCCAAATCTATTAATCAAATCTTCCTCCAAACATTCCATAAAGGATCTCTTTAGACCTCTATTTTGGCCTCTAGACTTGACCTGTATAAAGCCTTCAGAATCCTTACTAGTACTAGGTCCAATCTTCTTTCCTTTGTCCACACCAATAGTGTAACTCGATGGAGCTTGGGTCAAAGCCTACTGGTCATTCCCTTTTGCCTTTGGATAATGCCTAACCAGGTGCCCATACTCATGACATAAGTGGCATCTAAATGGGAGCATCTCATAGTCCATCTGCTGAACCCATGAGTATGAACCTACACAAAGCTCAACAGCATCTAGCAATGGCATACTTAAATGAATTTCCACAAAGATTCAAGTGAAGGTCATGATTTTCCTACCTAGAGTTTGTGTGGAAGAACCCATAGGTTTTCCAAGCATTGAAGCAATCATTTGGAGAACATCCTCCTGGCAGCATTCAGTAGGCATTCTGGGCAGCCGAACCCATACAAGAACCTTATTTGGCAATTCCTCAGTGGGATTGAAGCCATCATGCCAAGGATTAACAAAGAGCCCCACTTGATTGTAGAAGTATGGACCTCCCTCAAATACCCTGTTCCTATCAGCTAAACACACAAATGTGACCATGAAGAAATTATTGGCCAGTAGCATTACCTCCATCTCTCCCTTTGGTTCCCACACACATCTGGCCCAATTCTCCAAGAATGGAAGGGAAAATCATAGCCCCAGGAATTTACAGTAAAGTGAATGTTTGGAGAAATACTCCACATCCTTAGCAATCAACTCAAATGGAATAACAAGCTTTGGTCTTTCCTAGCAGCGTTCCAGATAGCCATTTACCTTGGAAATTCTCAATCCCCCCACTGTGTTAGTGGTAAATATTTTTGGAATCTGGTTAACCTCCAAATTAGTCTCTACTCTCTGACTCTCCCCCTAGCACCCCTTCCCTACAACCTCCCTATAAATATTCTCTAACCTGGTCTGAGTTGACCCCTGCAAAGCCATGGTCCCTGCAACTGGTTCTCCTCCATTCCTGATGAAAACTCCTTCTGCTATTGCACCAAGTCTCCTCTATCCACCTTAGTATCTTGCACAGCCCACCACTGATCAAAAACAAGCTAGGGCATGATGCCCTATCTTGGCTAATAGGCTTTGAAGTATCCCATGTGCATAGCCTACATTTTTTTCGTTGAAGATCCTTAAATCAAAATAATTCTTATTTGTTCATTTCTTAATCTAGGGTTTAATATTTGTTTATTTATTAAATAGTTACTAAGGTAAATATTAATAAATGTGGGAATTTTTTTTGTTAAAGGAAATAATTCATGCCTCATGAAAATAATCTACCTCAAAAGGATAGTGTGGAGTTGAAGAATCTATAGATTTAGAGTTTGTAGAATCATCCTTGAAATCATTTCAACTTTCGAAACAACCAAGAGTTTCTTCAGTGTCATCTCCATGTGTAGGTTTCTAATTTAAATTTTTTGAATGATATTTTAATTTTTAATTGCATTATTTTAATTATTATTTTTATTCTTTAAGTTTACTTGGAAAGAATTGAGATCATGGAATAACCCCCCACTACAACAAATCACAATAGTTATTTCCCTGCTTGACCCTCTATGGAAGGTATTTTACATTGCATATTCTATTTTTAATATTTTTTTGTTTTTGATTATAATTTTTTTAGACAATAAGTTTGTGTAATGTTCCAGCTTAGAATACCCCTATCACTCACAATATGACACTTATATTGGAGGATACACTATCTCCAAATACAAGTACTAAACCTTTAATTTAAAATTAGCATATAACTTCATTTCAGAAATTTATTTACTATCTAAAATAAATTACATTTTGTATGAAATCCTCAACGTTTGAATCTGAGGAACACTATGCCATTACCTATGTTCCCAAACTGAATTTACTCAAGGGGGAATACTCTTTCATTACAACCACTGAAACAAACTGCAACACTAAAATTATCAAGTTCCCAATTCCCCTCTTTCTCTATCAGAAGTATATCAAGTACATAGGGATTGAATTATTTTCTAGAAATTAAACTTGACAAAGAATATCTAGGGATTGAAAGTGGCACTAATGTTGGATCTTATTTCAATCTATATGATATTATCTAGGGAGAATCAATAGATGTTCATATGACTTCTCAAGAGGAACCTTCAAATGGTTCACTCCCAAACCAATAAAGAATGTTGTCCTATCTAATGATTCCATTACATCTTTTCCACTAAATAATTTGGTAGTAGATAGTATTACTATTAATATTTAGGAGGGATTAGTTGATGAATTAAAAAATTTACATGTGTGGGAGTTCTAGGTGAAGGCATTGACAAAATAAATAAATGCCCATTATCACAACCACTCCCAATAAGAAAATTCATTTGCATTGGTGCAATATGAACCTACCAAGACTGATGCTTTGTTTTCCAAATCTAAACCTTGGTTAGTTAATATTTATAATAGTTTTAGATTAAGGTAAAAATAGGTTTTGAAGGGACCCCGAAACCCTGAACAAAAGGAGAAAGATAAAATAGTAACATCCACAGGCAAGCCTAAAACCTATTTCACCAAAGTAACAAAACCAAGTTACAAAGACCTAAAGCTAACAAATGAAAAACCAAAGATAGACCCCAGGTTTTACAGAGACCTGGAAACTCCATAGTAATAAGAGTTCAAAAAACTAGGTACCAAGACCAGATATCACAACCAACTAGCAGAACCAACTAAAAGAACCAAGAAATATTCTTCTAGTTCCAATATCATCTTCACTGCTTCCTTACCTTTCACAATAGTGTCCTGGATGGTAGAAGTCACCTACGTAGATCCCTCTTGCATTGCTTTCTTTCTTGAGCTTTGTCTAGTTCTCTTGCTAGGCCCCTCTAAAGTTTTGATTTCCTCATTTGCTCTTTTTCCAATGTTTACAGCAACAGCACAAATGCTAGAGGTTACCTCCTCCATCTTTGTTTCTCTTTCCTTTATGAGTTCCCTTAGGTTGTTCTCATAATCTTTGAGTTTTATGGGAATATCCCTCATCTGCTTTTCCATGTTATTGATTTTGTTCCAAACTGCCTCCTGTTTACCCTCCATTATTTCCATTTTCCTATTGATTTCCATTATCTCCTTATACGTCCATAAATCGAATTGAAGAGTAGCATCAGCTTTGCAATTAGCCAATCTAGTAGGTGGGTACCTTTCATCATTCTACCTTTTATCACTCCAATCTTCTGTGTTCTTTTTAGGACTGCTTCCAACTTCTTCAATAGAGTCCTCCGTTTCCATTCGTTTCTGTTCCTTTGTTTTAGCAGGGCTTACATTTTGGTTACTTACTTCCTTTACTTGAGCTCCCATTTCCAATATTTGGTTAGCGACCTGAACTAGATTTTCCTTTTCATTAATCGGATTAGGGTCCATAGCAGGATCATCTAGATCTTTATCAATTTCCTCAAACACTTGTTGGTTTTCCTTAGACTCATGGTTGCTATTTTTAGACTTTTCCTCTATAGTGACTCCTTCTTTCTCATTCTTATCTTACACTTCTTCTTCCTCACTAGAACTTAAATGCATTTCTAATAGTTATAATGATAATGTGTTGACTATTTTACTTAACAGGTTGGATAATTTGAATGCATAAGCCCATACATGTTATAATAAATGGGCAAAATATGTTAACCTTGTTGTGATTGTGAATGTGGAGAAGGAAAAAGCTTTGGTAATGTATCTTCATTTTAATCAAATTTCATGTCATACTTATTATTGTTCACATATAATTACATTCATTTTAAATTTTAGGCAAAATATGAGAACTTGAAAAAATAAGCGGAGGTCCTCAATGTGCATCTAAAAAATGAATGAAAAAGTTTATTATCTACCATTCAATTCAAGGAGAATATTTTTATATTGAATAAACAAAACAACACACTTTGAAAAGTCATTAAGGAGAAAGGATAGGATCCTAATACCTTATTTAATTAGAAGACAATACTTTTTATAGGAGATGTATGAAAAGAAGATAGAGAAAATCTTGGTCATTTTAATTATACAGTTGTGGATATTGAAAAGGTAGGGATATTTAAGGATAGTAGTGGCATAGAGGATGTTGTGGTTGAGAAAGTATCTAAGAAAGTGGTAAAGATAGTAATTGAGAAAGTGGTTGAGAAATAAGCTAAGAAAGTGGTTGAGGAAGTAGCTAATTAATTTCCAATCTATTCTATATATTTGTAAATAATGTTTTATTTAAAAAAATATATTTTGAATGACAATTTCAAGTTTGGATATGCGTTGGTTAATTTATTGATTTTTAATTACTAGATGAGCCATGTAGATTGCAATTTAAATTTAAATTTTATGATTTTGTAAACTTATATGGTGTTAGGCCCCCTTTTAATATTTATGATGCACTTGTGAAACTCACATCTCAATATAAATGGATTAATTTCAATATATTCCTTTATACAATGTTCCCCCTAACACAATCTCAATATATTAATATTTCACAGTCATCACCAAGATGGAAATAAGGAAATGCATTTTAGAAAACACATAATAAATAATGCATCTTATGATAAAAGAGTGAGTTATTTTGTGTGGAAGATCTCTTCTTTATTATATTTATATTCTTTGTTGAGTAAATCTGATTTGATTTGAGATACACATTCATGTTTGGTATAAGTGTGTGTTGAAGATAGTATTGCAATAATTAGTAATAATGATGATTCATCAAAGTTCAAAATATGTATGATTAATTGTGATCATAAACTATAGAATATGTTCATGGATTTTTTAATGTTATGAGGATGTTTAGATAGATAAGGACTCATGAAATTAGTTTTATTCATATGAGAATTAGTATAAAGAAGAGGTACGGTCTTTACAAATTTATGAACTATTTATTGGTGAAATTATGGCAAAATAAGACTAAATAAGAAACTCTTATCAAGAAATAGGTATCATATATGACATGAGTGTCATTCATACTCATTGATATGTGATTAAAATGTTATATTTTATTTTATCACTTTATTCTGAGAAGAATCAATTTTAAGACTAACTATCAACAAAAAACAAGGGTATTTTAGATTTATGCATAGTCTATTTTGATATATGAGAACATGATTTGTCACAAGTAAAGGACTATAGAAAAGTGGATATGTTTTTAAAGATCCTCATGAAAGTGATTTGGCATTGACATAGATATTATAGTTTATGGTAATTGAAAATGTATAATAATCATTGCATCTTATGATAAACATGTGAAAAGTAATTTCAAACAATTAGATAAAATAAAATAGGATTACATTGAAGACACATAATAGAGTGAACATTTGCAATTAGTCCACATCAAACACATAATAAGAACATCAAACACATTGTAGACTCATCAATTATGAGAGAATACATGTCAAATAAATGGAAAAAAATAAATTAATCATTTTATAAAGGAATATTAACCTACATTGTTCCCCCTAACACAATCACAATATATTAATCTTTTACATTAAACACTTACTAAGAAAGAAGGAAATGAATTTTAGAAAATGTATACTAATTATTGTATTTATGATAAACATGTGAAAAGTGATTACAAATAGTTAGATAAAGTAAAACATGAATACATTAAAGGCACATAACAAAGTGCAACCAGTCCACATCAAACACATTATAGACACATATATTATTAAAAAATACATGTCAAATAAATGGAAAGAAATAAATTAATCACTATATAAAGGAATATTAACCTACAGTGTTCCCCCAACACAATCACGATATATTAATCTTGCACATTCAACACATAGCAACAAACAAGGAAATGAATTTTATAAAACATATAATAATTATTACATCTTATGATAAACATGTGAAAAGTACTTGTAAACAATTAAATAAATTAAAACATGAATACATTGAAGGCAGATAATAGAATGCAACCTGTCTACATCAAACACATTATAAGAACATCAAACACATTACAGACACATCAATTATGAGAAAATACATGTCAAATAAATGGAAAGAAACAAATAAATCACTATATAAAGGAATATTAACTTATACTGTTCCCCCTAACACAATAAAAATATATTAATCTTTTACATTCATCACTTATCAACAAATAAGGAAATGAATTTATTAAAACATATAATAATTTTTGCATCTTATGATAAAAATGTGAAAAGTACTTACAACAAATTAGATAAAGAAAAACATGAATAGATTGGATAGTAGTCACTAGAAACAAATTAAAATATTATATAAAATTAAAATTTAGAGACTAAAAACTAATAGTCTGGTAGTTGAAATAGTCCTACTCAAACTTGATCATCACTAGTGACATTTGCATCTACCATGTCAGTGCCATATTTAGTTTCATCAATTACATCCTCTTTTTTTGCCATTGTATTGCTAATGCCTCTTATTTCATTTAGAGAACTCCATGTTGCCATAGCTCTTTCATAAGGAAACATGTCCACTACATAACGTGAAACATAAAATCTCAAAAAAAATTATATATTTTTATCCAATCTATTTTGAATTTTTGACTTTATAAATAATAATGCACTGAATAATATTTCATCTTCCATTTGAGCCTAGAATCATTGTTTAAAAAACATCATATAATCAAAAATATTCACTTAGACTTTCCTATAGCATACTACTAGGATAAAAAAATTCCACAACCTTGAAATTTCCCCATTGTCTATTGGTTTGATTAGAAGATGATATTATTTAAACATTATAATTCTAAAATGGGTTGATTGGGATGTTACTAAATTCTTTCCCACAATACCTTTTTTTTTTACTTCAATCACCTCTATAGATTTAACAAAAGCTTTACAAGATAGACCATGTATTTGTGAAATAAATTGCTAATCACATTTTGACTATTATTATTGTTCTAGAAAATGAGATTCACAACTACCATGGCCTCCAAAAAATCATCCCTGTGAAAATGATCTTTGATCTCCACATATAAGTTTTGGGAAACTATATTTTTTTAGATAGAATAGTGTCATATATAATACATGTTATAGGTAGTTATTTAGATTTAACTCCCATAACATCAAGTCTTTTATATAAATTTTGCATTGGTATCTCTTTGCCATTAAAAATGGCATAAATATTATCATTGATATTCAACTTCAAATAACTATCAAGGTTATTTAAAGTTGTCAAAAATTGCCATCTGATAAAAATAAGACCTTGAAACATTTCATTCAAAGTGCATAGTATATATAGAGATTGAAATGCTCATTTTTTGAACCATATGAAGTACACAATATAAATAGATTCTCTTGAGCATGTTTCACTAAACAATTAATTTTCTTTAGCATTGGAAGAATTCCACATAAAGTCATTAGTGTTTCTAGACCTATTAAATGATACAAAAAATATTTTTCATTGTTAATTTATCTATGGTATTTATACATAAAACCTAATAATGATGGATATTCTTCAAAAATTCCACATGTAGGTTCATACATAGAAATCCACCTTGTATCAAAATCTTTAAACAATTTTTTACCATCAGTTAATCCTATTATAAATTTTTGGAAATATAAAAATCCTTTTGGATTGATTGACATATAAGCATGTAGGTCATGAATGATCTCATCAACTTTTATAACATTATAAATTTTTCTAACCATTTTATATGTAAGATTCATCCTATGAGCCATGTAATGAATTAGAATCATTTATGGGGTAGATGTTGTTTGCATCTAAACTCATAAACCATTTATATGTCCTTACATAATTGATGCACCATAAAACCCAACACACACCATTTATATACCTACTACATAATCATCCATCCAAACTTTATCTTTCAAATTCACTACAACTAATTTGTGAAGATTTTTTGCATTGCAATTTTCTACCTTTTTATGAACTGCTAGAAGATGAGCTTTCCTTTAATAGTTCTCAAAAGTATACACATTCATGAAAACCTAGGTTGTGTTTTAAATTAGTGTGACCTTATCAATGGATAGTGAGATGAAAAATGATTTTTAATTTTTTTTTTAAATCTTCCTTCTCAACAAATGCTAAACATTTTTCCATTTCTTAAGAACTATTATTTGACCAATGTGATTATGTAATATTTAGAAATACATAATGTTGAAATAAAATATTATAATATAAAAAATAAGAAATAGGTCTACCTTTTTTTAGAATATGGTATATATTAGAGAATTGTATATATTTCACCTTTAGAGGGACTACATGACTTTTCCAAAATTTGCTTCTACTGTTCCCCCTTTCTCCACAAGATGTTTTTGACATTTCTTATCATTTTAATATTTGCATGCATATATTATATGCATGAATTATTATTTTTTTTCTACATATGTGTTCTTGTTATCAGTCCATCTGGGTGCTTCACTGTCTTATATACTTTTCCACAATGTTTCTCAATCATGTCCAATTTTAGATGCATTCTATGTTCCTTTCCTAGTTTCCAGCTACAAATTATATATATGTATTCTGTTGGAGTATCATCAATATTTTTAGGATTTACAAGTTCTATGAAGATAAATTTTGTTGTTTAGTCCACCTTAAATGACCTTCTAATTGTCCATTTACTTCCCTTACTTTGCAAATATTTTTAAGTGGAGGTTTCAACCAAACTTTATGTTTGGTGAGAACCAATAATCTCTTTTTCTACTTGAGTGTCATTATTATTTTTGTAAAATACCATAGGAGCATCTTCTAGTGGTGGCATGTAATCATCAAAAAAATATTTAGGGGGTGATATGCTATTCTGGTCAATTCTTTTTGGTGAGATAATAATGGGGATTTATGCATGTAAAATTATTTTAATATTATTGAATAGTTGAATTCAAATTTATGATGAACTAAAAAATAATAAATACCTAGATTTTGAGTGGATTGTGTGGAATTTTTGGTTAGCTCTTTAAAATAAGATAATATGCGTGATTTCCCTAATAGTTGGCCTATCCTTTTACCACTAACACTAGATGCCATGATGGTCAAAGATGAAACACTTTAGATCTATCACCCAATTCTATTGTTTGTTCAAAAAGTAGATGTTGTAGATTAGTTGTGTTATCCAACTATTTTTATAGTATTTTTAGCTCTACCATGTGATAATTTCATTTGGTGATGTCATCTAGTAGAAGATTTTTGGCTCCACCAATTAGCTATGTCATCTAGATTGTCATTTGGCTCTATCATTTGTCTATGTCATTCGGTTTGTCATTTGGCTCTATTTTTCATCTCTAGCATTCGATTCTAGAATTCAAATATTGCTTTTAATAATCCCATTCAGTGATGTCATTTGGTAGAAGCTTTTTGGCTCTAGATTTTGATATTGTTGATAAGGATTTTCATTCATTAGAAGTGTTTCAGCTCTACCACTTGATATGCTCTCCTAGAATGATTATTCAGATATATTATTGAGTTATGACATTTATTTCTATCATTTGGTTTTATCATTTAGATCTATCATTTGCCTTTGTTTTTTGATGTCTTAGTTCTATGTTATCATTTAGTTTTGTTAACCTCATTTGCTTGTTGGATTGGTTAATATCAATGAGTGGTTGTATTATATATATGGAAAATTCAAGTTTAATATTATATATTGTTGTAAAGAGTTGGCAAGCTAACCCCCCAAAAAATTATATTTCTAAAGTTTTGACAATCCAGTCCCATCTGCCAAACCTAAAAAATCACCAAAACCAAAATCTAAAAATTATAATATTCATGAATTAACAAATATTCACCACTAAAATTTACCTTGATAATAATGTGTTTCTATAAGGCCCTATTGGATATGATGAAAAGGATTGTTGTCAAGACTCTGGTATTACCTAGCACTTAATCATTTTTTTACACACCCAATTCTAGACAACCTCTAAGATGTAATAATGAAATAAAAAATGCTTAACATATTATTCCTTTACCAAATACATGATGTATATCTATGGCCCAACCATTCCCACTTTCTGTAGCTGATCCTATGTTAGAAACATCCCTTGTGTGGCAAGCCAAGAAAAATCCCCTACTTTGGGCAAACTTGTTGTACTCCAACATAAGGATTTATGTTTACCAAAGGGAGCTTTTGTATACTCTACCATATTATATCCCAAGATGACTAAATAAGCATCTACATTTTACCCAATCCATTGGATAAAATTGTCTTTTTTACTAATTAAAAACATCCTCTTGGATACAATGTCATTCAACATGAGCTTTTGGTTGTTTGGGATTAAAATTGATTCCATATCCCTCTATTTCCAATAGATAAATCCTATAATAGGTATTGGTTTTAAATAGTATCTAACTTTACTTCCCCATGATGAGGCCATTTTATGAATCATTATATCCACATATTGACCTTGTTATACCTATTAACCTACCTTCTTAGATTGGACATTGTATGAATTTTATGACTTATATTTAGTCTAAAGTAGAAGATATGTACTAATGTCTTAGTTAGTATGTGTGAGTCTATTTTCTCTTTTTTACCATTATATTCTAATTTTGTATGTACATAAGAGATAATATACTATAAATTAATGATAAGCATTTTGTCAAAGTAATATGATCTTTAAAAGTAATCCTCAAGTGTGATGAAGCTTTCTAATAAAGATATGGATTTCGACAATAAATATTTAGAGTTTGATAGTGAGCTATAGAGTTTGATAGTAAAGATCAAGAGTGCCATAAAATTTTCCATAATATATCACAAAGTTATGAAGTACATGATTTTTGCACATTTATTACAAAGTTAAACTTATCATTCACTCTAATGTGTAGGGTGTGCATCTCTCACCAAATATTATGCATGCTTTAACCAAAGCTTTCTCAAAGTCATACACACAAGTATTATGTATATCACATACTTATACACATTAACCACTATGCATTTCATAGCATTTAGTCCCATGCACTACCCAAATTCCATATCACCTTGTTGACCTTTTAGATTTCATAACACATCCACATATTGACTCACCTTGGCCACATGATCTAAGGGGCTTACCAACTATCATCTAGCCTGGAAGATGAACTAATGTAGCCATTTTCTTGATAACTAATATTGGTTTTAACCACTCTTGTATTCTATTTATAAAAGTATGTAACATACATAATTAGCCTAAGGTCAATGCTCCATATAGTCATAACATATATAACATGCTATGCATATCTACTATGTAACACATGTAATATATCACCTTTTACCAAATTTACCTATTCTCTACTAATGAATATAAGTTACATTTCCTACAAGTAAGACTTCCACTCCATTAAATGTGTTTAGTTATTTCTTTCTAAATTAGATTTAATCATTCACTCTACATAACCAAAAATCCATTATCACCTACATGCTTGGCCTTGAGCCCTATGGTGTGGATCATTGGTATCAGATCTAAAAAACTCTATTTCTTTTTATGCCTATAAACACACACGTCAAACTCAATAAGGAAAGTTTGTCAATTAGTTCTATTTTATAATATTTGGAAGAATGTCATAATAAAATTAATAAGGATGATGCCTAGAAGAAACTTGAGTTATCTTTCAAGGTATGAAAACTCATCACTAACACATTAAATGCAAAATACACCAAACATTTTTGGCTAATTATACATGTTTATGGTATAAATCAATATGATGCCTTCCACCACACCTCCATAGTTTTATTACAAATAGTTTAATTAATAAACCCCCTTTAAAGATCATGTTAATATTTGCATCCCTTTGTTTCAAGGCAAGATTGATGTCAAAGAATTGGATGCCTAAATTCAATAACTCTAGGCTCAATTCTTAATCAATTACTTCACCAATGCTAAGAATATCACCTTTATAGTATTGAAGATGTCCATACCGCTTTCTCACTAATGGGAGAGATTCAATGCATAACATGCATAAGAGTTCATTATAATTGAATATTGAAATAATTTTTTTGATACACCAAAGGAAAAATACTAACCTCTATGCCTATTATAAGATGAATACATAAAGTTCAAACAAATGTACAAGTGCAAAGATTAGTTTTTGGAAGACTACACCAACATTTTACATGACCACTCTACATACATGTATGATAACATAAGAGAAAAATAGAAGGTGTTGAAGTAAATAAATGGACTCTCACCTTATATCTACGCAAAGATGAAGTTCTTAAATTATGACACTTTGGGGCAAACATATCACAATGCTACAAAGATTAAAGCTTAAAAAAAGATGAAATAACATGTCACCTCTTCATCCAATGCAATTCATAACTCCAAACCTTTGCACAAATACACATCAAAACCTTTTTGAAAATGCATCATCACTATATAATAAACATCACACTTCTCACAAAGGATAGTAAAACTAAATAACTACTCAACCCTTGAAGGCTCTTGTACCTTTTACTTCAAACAAAGGCAACAATAATAAGTTTGGTTATAAGTGGTATAATCACCATCACTCATCCACTCATAATGATTCTTAATTTTTTGCATAACAATCCCTACTCACATAATCTACATAAATGCACACACTAATCGATGACAATGATCCATATGCCTCTTATCTAAGCACCAACACCACTACCATCAACATCTTTGAAGAACATGAACATCTCTTCCACACCCAATTTTGGGTGAAGGGTCAACCTCTCCATGTCATCATCAATAATGGTATCTATAAGAACATCATCATAAAATACACATCTCAACACCTTGGTCTTATCATTATTGTGCATTTAAAGCCATACTATTTAAGGTGTCTTTAGTCAGGGAAAGATTTACATGTCTAATATAAATACAATTTTTGGTACAAATTCAAGCCTATTGAGGATAATATCACTTGTGACATTTCACCTCTATAGGTCTACAACATCTTATTAAGGAAACTATACTTGTATGATAATGAAGTTCAATATTAATCCAAGCCAAAAAATTAGACATTAACATGTAAAATCACTTCTATAACCTCTTTGAGTTAGTTACCATGACCAAAGTCACCTTGGTCAATGCCAATCAATGTTGTAAGATTGTGTCACATGTGTAAAAGTTGATGTTACTCATGGTCTACCCTAATAAAATTATGTATTCAAAACTAAATCACAACCTATCAACATGTAACACACGCATAATCATAATAATAATAACTTGACAAGTTATTGGGGTGTAGTATCAAAATCTTCATATAATCTTACAGCCTTATAACACACTATGTAGTAAAAAACACATTGACTTGGTCCCTATATCCCCTCTTCTAAATATCCCCTCTATCATAGATCAATTTGGAAGAATGATGGAGTCTAGTTCTAGATTCTAGAAGTTCTTGATTAAGCCAAGATCAGGGCTTGATATTTACATTATAAGAGTTTGATAGTCCTTGCACCTAAGAAGTATGGGTTGTGGTGACTCTACATACACTATAACACACTCAACAAAATCATAATGAATAATTGATATCCATTACCATGCATTGATGACCTTTTGGACTAGTTCTAAGGTGCACAATACTTCACTAAGATCAAATTGAAGTTAGGTTACCATTAGGTTCTAGTCCATCCTGAAGATGCCTGAAAGACAAAATTCAAGACCTAAAAAGGATTGTATGAGTGGTTGGTCATGCCTTTAGGCCTCACCAATGTACCAACCAGTTTCATGCTCTTGATGGATGATATACTCATTCCATTCTTGTATCCTTCATCATCATATACTTGGATGGAATTTTCATATTTAAAAAGACTTAGAAGGTGCATATGGATCACATCTCATGCATCTCAAACACTTTTCACCAACACATGTTTCAAGCCAACTTACTGAGGTGTACATTTGGCATGGTGCATATCTAATACATGGGCTAAATCATTTATTAAACCAAAATTAGAGTAGATATAGAGAAGATCAAATTGATCTAAGATTGGCTTACTCCATGTAATATTATATAATTGAGGAGTTTTCTTGGACTTGTTAACTTCTATCACAAATTCATCCTTAGCTTCTCACATATCTCTTGGGCTCTCAATCATCTCACACATGATAAAGAAAATTTTGACTAAAATCATGCACAACAACATGATTTTGAATAACTCAAATAATTCCTCTACATAAAACTTATTCTCATAATGCTTGACATTACACAAACCTTCAAAATTCACATTGATGTGTTTGAATACGCACTTGTGCAATGGTCATGCAACATGGGCATTTAACCATATACCACTTTGATAAATTTAGAGACACGTTTAAAATTTACTCCACCTATGATAGGTAATTATATGTTATTATGTAAGTAATTAAGAAATTATTCCATTAAATTCTTAGGAAGGAGACAGTTGTTCATTCAGACCATAAACCACTTTAGTTCTTATAGTTGTAGAACAAGATAGTAATTACATGCCATAGAAATGGATGACTCATCTAAAATAGTTTCATATCATATATCAATAAAAATAAAGGGAAGAAAAATAATGGAACATATTTCTTTAGCTAACCGCATATTTATGTGTTCATCACAATGTTGTACATGAATAGATATAACTTCATAGACTAGGTATCTCTCTATTCAAGGAATTAGGACTTAACAACAACTTACAAAAACCTCATGAAAGGTTATAAACTTCAATATTTATTCTTATCTAGCAATATTATATATAAGATTAGATATATCTATGTTCCCTCTAGTGTGCCTTCCCAAGGAATCATCTAGGAAGTGTACTACACCAAGACCTGGGGACACTTCAGTGTGACAAAGACTCTAGATGCATTTTAGTCACACTTATATTGGTTTTACATGCTCATAGACATGGAGTGCCACATCAATTTTTGAATTCTTTATTTTATCTCCGAGCCCATGAATAAGAGTATCAAACTTTACACACCTCTATCATTTCCATATAGACCATAGGAATCTATTAGCATGGATTTCATGACTATGCTACCTATGATGAGATGATAACATAATGTTGTATTCATTGTAATGGATCAATTTTCCAAGATGGCTATCATGGTTGCATGCATAAAATACATTGATGTATATGACACTATATAGGCATTATTCAACCATGTTTGGGTTCATTTTGGTCTACCAACATCCATTATCTCTGACTAAGATTGACACTTTGTGAGCCACTTTTGGAAAGCATTGTGAGATTTTATGGGTATACAACTTAAGTGCTCAATGAACTTTCATCCTAAAATATATAAGGTAAATTGAAGTGATCAATCACATAATTATTTATCTCATATGAATATACAGCTATACACCTAGGATGATAATTGTGTATACATTCAACACACCTACAATAGGGCTATTAATAGCTCTACTAGGAATAGTCCATTTATACATGTCTTGGGTTTTAATGTTAAGAATCTCTAGACATCTCCTATCATGCTCCATAGAGCCATGAGTCATGTGCATAAGAATAAGAAGTATATAAAGTCAAGAAGTTTATGTGCCACATCTAGTCTATTCACCATAAAGTTCATTAGATTATCTCTCACACTCAAGCTAAGTTAAAGGAGTGTCATGATGCACATAACACACCTCATGCATTCCATGTAGGTGATAAATTTTGGTTTTAACTTTAGAAGTAATTCTTTAAAAGTCTACATTGAAAGATAAAGATTTTGTGTTATGGTCTTTACACCATTTTCCACACAACTGGTGAGAATGCCTTCATTTTTGATGTACCTTAGTACTTGTGCATGCACCCAATCTTAAACATGGATATTTCAAGCCTTTAACTCTACCACTTCTTGAGATAGTAGTGAAACACAATCTTATAATTTGGATCCTAAACACTTACATGTCATAGATAGGGACAAGATCATCAAATTAATAAAATCACACACATACCATAGCACATATCAACTTTATAAGTGGTCAAAGTTGGGTAATATGTTGATTAGGCCAAGTGGTACACTTCACAACAAATTTAGGTGAACTCCACAACTACACACTAATATAATAGAGACTATTTATATCCAAAAATGGGTGAATGATCCGTGTGTAGTTCCCATATGACTAAGATTACTCTTTGTTTGCTCTATTGTGTAGGTTGACCACCTCTCACCTAATCTTGTGAAATACTTATCTAAAGTTCTATCAAAGTTATATGTAGAATTCTTGTGCCATATATTAAACTTATGCACACTGACCCCTACACATTCTTCACTGTGCACTTCACAACATGCATTTTCATGCACCCCACAAGTTCTGCACTAGCTTTCCAACTTCTTAGATCCCACAACAAATCCATATGTTGACTTACCTGAAATACATGCTCAAAGGGTTTATCAACCATCATCTAGCCTGGAAGATGAACCAATGCAACCATATTCTTAGTAGTTGATAATGGTTGTAATCACTATTGTATTATATTTATATAAGTATGTAACATACATAACCAGCCTAAGGTTGATGTTCCACATGGTCATAACACATATAGCATGATACATGTATCTACTATATAACACATGCATTGTAACACATTGTACATGTTTTCCCTATTTTCTACTAATGAATATAAGTTACATTTACTACAAGTAATAATTTCACTCCATTAAATGTTTTTAGTTGTTTCTTTTTAAATTGGCTTTTCCTACTTACTCTAGATAACCAAAACTTAGTTATCACCTGCACACTTAGTCTTGGGCCATATGGTGTAGATCAGTACATTATCAAACCTTTAGAATCATTTTAGTCATCATTCAAATCTTGTCAAAGGTATTTTTGATGACATTGAAATATTCCAAAGATGTCTATGGATCATATATTTGATTTATAGATACACTTACTTCTTATAGAATTATATTTATAGTATTTCCTCTTATAGACATATCTATAAAATGCCATTGTATTTGTAAAGGTGTTTTGGGTTATTAGACCTAAAATAAAGACAAAATTATGAAGCCAACTTGTAGTTATGCATGTAGTTACACCTCCCTTCCTTTCTAACATTTTTCCTTGGGATGTGGGGAGTTGTAATGCCTTTTTATATTTTGTGAATAGTTGGATCATAGTTGTGATCTTGTTAGGCTATTAGTTTGTTTAATTATTTTGGGATAGTAACTAGAAATCATGTGAGAATAAGATAACATATTCATGTTGTTCTAAAGAGAGAGAAAAATAGGAGATTAGAAAATGTCAGTAGTAGAAGTATCAAAACAACAATAGATAAATGTTTTATAATATTTTCATAAATTAATGAATTTTTTCAAGTTCTTCAAAGACTAAGTTTATTCAAATCTAATTTAATAGTTTTGATAATATTGATGCGTTATTCATAATTTAGTTAAAGATTTTTAGTAGTAAAATCAATAAATAAATATGCAATAATTAAGCTATTGATTTGTATAAATTTGATTGTGATTTTAATCTTTCTAAAAATAGTAATAAGGTTTAGAAAACAAGCTTTAGATGGAAACTGACTGAGATGACTGAGACAAAGTCTAGAATTCACTATGCAAGACTAAGACACTATTGCAATTTGGGATCTAGCCTTTGTTTTATGATTGGATAGAAGTGCCAAAATAGGACACTAGTGGCACTAACATTGTAGTCACCTCTACCACTATTATCTAGGAGACTTAAGATTTTTAGGGTTTTGTTAACTATGTTTGTGTGACTCTACCTATGAAGTTTCAACTACCAAATGTCTACAAAACTACCTACAGAGTAGATTTTATCTTCAAACCCTAGACTCTTTTTTAATTTAACCAATTTTGAGAAAAAATAGGGTTTTCATGTGTGTAAGATTCATTGAATGTGTATCCACACCATTTGTGTGGGTGTGATGCCTACATACCAATACTCTGAAGAGGGATCAAGCCATATGTAGTTCTTCCACTTGATGTGCTTTGTGCAATAGTCTATATGAAGATGAAAAATGCTAAACTAGATGTGTTTGAGGTGTCTAAGGACTGGTGTAAGGATTTGGATAAGATTGTAAGAATATTAGCTAATTATATAAAAATAATAGGAAATATTACGTCAATAGTCTTTCTTATTTTATGATGTTTTCCAACCCTTTTCAAATGATATTTGAATGGGATTTTATAGGGATCTATTGGTCATGGGTTGAATGTGCTCACATTAGGCCTATAAAGAGAATGATGAGGAACCAAAAAGAACTAACGACTGGGTATAAAAATTCATTGGATAGGAGCACCAAAATTGGATATTAGTGGCACCAAAATTGTATTCCAAGTTGGGCACTATTTTCTTTAGCTAAAGGGGCCTAGGGGCAAGGATTTGTCATAGAAAGAGTAGTTTGGGTTAGATAGAATGAGGTCATGGAAGGTTACAGATGACTAGGAATTAGTGAAAAGAAGCCTATGAGGGTCTTGAAAGTAAGCAAGAGGGACCTATGGGCTGGGTGTCATTAGCCACAACAAGTTATTAATTTTCACATTTTATATGACTGCATTTCCCCCCTTTATTCTAGTGATGCAACAAAGTGAAATACTAGGATAAAGTAAAATAGAAAGCGTACCTAAAATTACCTATAAAGGTGAAGCCCATGAAGTTGTGTGATGTTGGGTGTGCATAGAGAGAACACACTGTGAACTACAAATACTCAATATAAAATAAATAGTATATCAATTCTTAATAGATATGTTATATCTAAAATAATAATGTATAAATTTGGGTAAGAGTGAGAGGAAGAGAAAGGAATGAATACACCTCACTAGGTATCTGAACTAACAAAAAACTTGTTTTGGTGCTAAGTAATGTTGGGTGTGTTGGGTATGTGTTAAATGATTCTAAAAAAAGTAATATCATGAATAGATATAAGTGATGAATTCCTTGGAAGTGGATCAAGAATACAAAGGCTAGCTCTTTGGCTCCATCATCACCCACTAAGTGAAGATAAGTATTCATGTGTGTGTTGATCAATATTTGGACTGTGTGTCTAATCCCTCTTAATAGGTGGATCAAGAAAACAAAGGCTAGTCAATCCTTTAGCTCCATTTTTACCCCATGAAGTGAAGCTATGAACTAATATTGGTATGAAATGTACATCATATGAGATGGCTTCTAAAGGTTGTGAATGTTCTATAATCTAACAATGTTGGTGTGGATAACTAAATGTATGATAGAAACTATACCACTCTTGGCCATTTTTAAAGGTAGAGATCATGATTATATGAAATACACTCTAAAATTAGTGCACTAGGCTTATATGAAAGCCACTCTAAAAATGTGGAAGTTAGGCTTGTATGAAAGCCACTCTAAAATTAGTGCACTAGGTTTATCTGAAAGCCAATTTGAAAATGTGGAAGTTAGGCTTGTATGAAAGCCACTCTAAATTGATGCTAACCACTTATATATGGAATAAGGTAGACAACTACTAAGAATGCTTAGGTAATGCTGAACTTGAAAATAAAAAGAAAACAAATGTGCCTTACACATTTCCCCCAATCACTAATGTCTGAAACATAGATTCTAATCTAAAAGTTATAGCAACTCTCATATTTAAAATTGGAAGTGAGAACCATCATACCATTCATGATGCCCCCTATATTTATATTCTCTAAGCAAAAGTATACTACCATAATGGTGCTAAGGAGAGAGGGAGCTACAAAAACTTTATTGCCAAAGACTCTTTGAGCATAAACTGATCAAGCCACTTAATAATGCCCCATAATATTGGGTTTGATCCCCCAACATCCAATGGGGTTTCTAGATCTAAATATAGGCCCTCAATTTCTTCCCCTATATAATTAGATATATATGGGCCCTTACTTTCATCCCTTTTATCATTATCAACTTGGACCATAATATGTTCAATCCTTGATTATTTCTACCAAGAATTATGTTTTTTGAATTTATTACTTAGACACTTATTAAAATATTCCCAATTTTAATGAGTTATCTAAAAATATTTATTTTTAACTAGTTTGGATAGGAGCACCAAAAATGGACACTAGTGGCACCAATGTTATAAGGCCCCAATCTTGGCATTATTATTCTAGGCTAAATATGATGATTGTTCTAACATTTTCAATATCTACCTAGTTTGTTCTATCTGGTTTGATGTCTAGTTGCTAATTTTTTGACTATTAGGAGATCTCATCTCCATGACAAAACTCCTATTTGTTTCCCCATTTTTTAAGGGTATGAATGAAGACCTTGCAATGACTTTCCTCAAAAGAAAGGTCCCTAAAATTGTGTTATGCTATAAAGATATATGATATAGTAATGATAATTGATAAGATATCTCAAGATATATCATGGTTTTTAATGAGATATTATTATATCAATATGGGTATACCTAGATAGATATAAAAATGTAATAACATGTGTAATATACTGAACTAAAACTAGAAGTCTAGTTAATTATTAGTTGTTAGTTGTTAAGGAGGGATGGAGCATGAAATCCATCATGGAATCCAAGAAAGAAAGAATAATTCATGATGTGGATCATGTCATTGTAAAAAAATGATAATAAAATAGACAATAAACATGCAAGGCAAGAAGCAAGAAGCATACAAGGGTGGCCAAGGGGTCAAGAAAACAAGGGACATGGGCACATGTCACTTAAACTACAAATCAAGCATATAAGGCATGTTCAAATGACACATACACATATAGTTGAAACAAGCAAGGTTTGTATGAAATCTACAATCATAAAGAAGAGTATAAGTAAAGGACATTTGCAAATTTCCTAAGGCACACACAAGAATAGAAGCAAAGGACATTAGTAAATGTCCTAAGGCACACATAATAAATAAATAGGAACTAAGAAATGTAATCACATCTAGATATGTAAATTAAGGAAGGAAATCATGTAAAAATGGGATATACAACTGCATATAACTAATCAAAGAAAAATATGAAAGTATGTAAGACATGGAGTATAAGATTAGGTATATGCTAATAAATACACAAGTGCTATATACTAGTGAGTGTCGATAAAGTAATCTGTGTAAGCTAGTAAATAATGCACATCATCATGATAACTAGAACATGTGGTATAGGAATGACATAACTTAGATGGTGTAGTCATATAGAATATGCCCCCAATGGGTATGTATATTGATGTATTTCTCGATGTAGAAGTAGGATGACCCCTCAATGGGTGGAGTGAAGCAATCAAGGATCTGGATGTCATTACACGTAATCAAAGAAGATCAAGTGAAGCTTGGTAATGTAGATAAATCAGCAAGCAATAACATAGAATAGAAAATTTAATTATAACATAGTAGTAGAAATGTAAGGCATGGATAATGCATATAATTGAAATATTTTTGTGTTTTGGATTTTTTTATTTTTTATTTTTGAAATGTTATATTATTTTTGGTATTTTTGACATATTTTAATGTTTTTGGATTTTGAAATTTTGTATTATTTTTGGTATTTTTAATATTTTAATGTTTTTGATATTTTGAAATAAGTTATGTACAATCAATCATGAAGAGACTATGTACAAGAAAAACTAAGAAACTATGTACAAGTAATATTGATAAGAAATAATACTAACCAATGAGTCTCATAGGAGACTCCCCATTATGGTGTCCTATATCAAATAATAGAATCATGTGTGATTATAAAGCATGAGGGAATGATTGTGAATATGACACTAAATATTTAGATTCATTGTCGGTATCTTTGAAATCATAATAACTTGTATTTTTTCACTCATTATTATCATCTTGATTTTGAACCAATGGAATGCTAGTGTTGAATTTTGTTGTATCTAGATATTTTCTTGGATGTTTAATAAATCCCAAACCTTGGTGACAAACATTATCAACTACTAAAATAGGAGTAATGATGACTTTTGCATGCTTGCCCAACCCTTGACCTTAATAATCGAACTGTTGTGGATATTTTTTACCAAACCCATACTTCTTTGAAAGTTGAGCCTCATTTTAGAGAGGTATATTTGCATTTTTTTTGTGATTTACCTATGCTTTTGGTACAATTTATTGCTCTGATTTAGATTTTTTATCCTTTTGTTATTCTGAGTTATGTTTTAGTAATAATTTTTGTATAATTTCTAGATTTGACCCTTTGTGAATGTGTTCATATATCATCATGGATTGCTTGACTAATTTACCTTATATATGGTCCTCCTTAGCAATTATCTATTTTATATGTTTATTCAATGTAAAACATGAATCTGTGTGATGCCCATACATTCTATGATATACACAATAATATCTAGATCATCTTCTCTAGATGTAGAGGAGGTAGTTTGATCAACTTAGATTTATTCATTTCCCTTAATACCTCACTTAAACTCATATTTTATCTTTGAATGTTTTTTGAATCACTAGTTGAGGAGTTACTTTGTTGTGATTTCTTATTTTGATATGTAACATTGATTGCAACCAATTGACTAGGTGAAGGTGTATATACATGATTGACATTATGGTGCCTTTGAGGTTTTTATATTATAATTTGATTTTTCAATGTTGTGATATTTTCATGTAATAATTGATTCTATGTTTTTAAATCTAAAATTAACTTGATCATACTGGTGATTTTATCCCTTAGAGTCTCACAAATGCAAACCCTAGTTGTTTCTGATTAAACATGTAAGCACATATGTTGAAGAGGTTTTGAAGAACCTATAGGATAAATATATGCACTAGGAATAATATTATATGTTGCCTCACATTTTGGAGAGTTTATAACATGGACCTAGTTATAGGTAAAATAGCTATCACCCTCTTAGAGGAGAGGAGGAGAAGGAAATTCTTTCTTGTTCATAAGATATGACTATGAAACTTGACAAGTAGTTGTTAGCTTATGAAATGGATCCTCTAAGTATGTAAGTATTCTATTCTTGATTGAATTACACATAAAAGAGAGATAAGATGTTAAATAATCCATTAGATTTATAATTTGTATATCAATATGATTTTAAAGAATATTCCACATGAGAGATAAAAATAAGGGATAGAGAGAATGGAATTTTTCATTAATGCATAAATAATTTTTACATGTGATATGATATTTGTAATGTATTTAGCATGATAAAATTGAAATTTTTTACATATGAGAGATATAAATAAAGAGATTTAACCTTGTATTAAAGACAAGTAAACATTGCTTTGAAGGACATGTATCTTACTATGTTTAACAATGACTTTTTTAATATCATCCAATAGTATGAAAAGTAAGCATTAAAGGCAAAGAATGCATTTTTTTAAAAATGTAGTGAACTTCATCATTCATGTACATGATAGGACCAAGTATGGTCTTATTTTTTACAAGAAATACAAGAAAAAAATATAAATAAGTGAGATCCATTTTTGTTTTTATGTGCAATCTAGATTTAGATGTAAGGTGATACCTCAAAAGCAATGGGACCTAGTATATGCAACTAGTGTTTTGAATGAAATTATTTTTAAAATTAATAAACAATTTTAAAATTTGATGCAAATTTTTTATTTAAATATGTAATTAGAAAATTAGAAAAATATAGGAAAAATACTAGGACCTAGTATGGGCAACTAGGGTTTGAAAGAAAATTATTTTAAAAGTACTACAAAATTTTAAAATTTAAAGCTAATTTATGATTTTATTATGAAATTAAAAAAATAAAAAAAATATAGTAAAAATTAGAAGGAAAGTTACCTTAGGTTTACTAGGTTTTTAATGTGTAAATGAAGTAAGATAGGTTCACCAAATGATTAAATAGTTATGGGAATATTGGTGTGTTATTCCTAATTTAGTTAAAGGGTTTGAGTAGTAAAATTAGTAAATATATATGAAATAATTAAGATAATAATTTATATAAATTTGATTATAATTTTAACCTTTCTAAAAATAGTAATAAAGGTTATAAAACAAGACTTAGGTGGAAACTGATTAAGATGACTGAGATAAAGTCTAGAATTCACTATGCAGGACTAGGACACAATCACAATTCAAGATCTAGCCTTCATTTTATGATTAGATAGGAGAAATAAAATAAAACACTAATGGAAAAAAAACTATATTCCACCTTTTCCACTATTATCCAGGAGACCTAAGCTTTGTAGGTTTTGTTTACTATGTCTATGTGACTCTACTTGTGAAGTTTCAACTATCAGATGCCTACAAAACTCCCTATAGAGAAAATTTTCTCTTCAAACCCTAGCATCCTTTTTAATTTTAATTTTTTTGAGAAATAGGGGGGTTAGTGTGTGTAATATTCACTAAATATGTATACACACCCGTTATGTGGGCACACTACCTAGATACCAATATTCTAAAGAGGGATCAAGCCATATGTACTTCTCCCACTTGATGTGATTTTTGAAAAGTGTGTTTGAAGATTGAAAATTTGAAATTGGATGTGTTTTAGGTGGTTAATGACTATTGTAAGGATTTAGATAAGTTTGTAAGTGTATTGGTTGGTTGTATGTAGAGAATAAAAAAGATTGCCTTAGTAGTCTTGCTTATTTTATGATATTTTCCAACCCTTACCAAATGATATTTAAATGGGATTTTATAGGGATCTATTGGTCATGGGTTAAATTATCTCACATTAGGATGATAAGGATAAGGATGGGGATCCAAAAGGAGCTGACTGTTAGGGTTAAAAATGAATTTAGATAGGAGTGCCAAAAGTAGCAAGTAGTGGCACCGACACTATAGTCCAAGTTGGGTGCTATTATCCTTAGTTGACAGGGCTTGGGGGGATGGATTTGTCATTGAAAGAGTAGTCTGTGTCAGCTATAATGAGGTCTTCGAAGGCTAAAAATGACTAAGAATCAATGAAAAGAAGCCTATGAGGGCCATGAAAGTAAGCAGGAGGGACCTATGGGTTGGGTGTCATTATCCACACTCAAGTTACAAATTTTCACATTTTATATGACTACAAAATCCTATCAAAGGGAGAGAAAGGGATAACTCACCCAAGGATGTAGGATTCACATTGGTATTTATTTTTATTCATGTCATTTATTGTTTAAATTCTATTAATGGTATTTATATTGTAAAGTGTGGTATGTTTAACCTATAGGTATATTTTGATTTGTGTGTGCATTTACTATACTATTTACAACATTTTTATCATTTTCCTTTTCAAAATCAATCCCAATTTCATGTAAATTCAATTATGTAATATTAGTATATGAAAATTCAATTTTGTAATTAGATTAAAGTGTGTTTTCTTTTGATCTTAAAGTGTGCTTGATTATCAACATTACCCTTGAACTAAGTGTGTTACTTTTAACATATTGATTATACAATGTGTGTTTATTTAATAATTTAGGTAAATTCAATTATAGTTGATTGGAATAGATATTTAGAGTTATTTGATTTATCTAAAACCTCCCAAAATACACAACTATTAGCAACCAACTACACACCTTATTACATATAACCTTTGGACATGGGCCCCAATTTTAATGACATCAACTAAGGAGTTGATTAAATGAATGGATTAATAAAACCAATAATTGTTGGCACTATTTATGGGGAACAATTTAGGTGTTATTAAGGTGTAAATTATAAGATAATAAAGGAACAACTTCCCTAAATTAAACATAAATTTATGAGTAGACTTAGAAACTCACAAGGAAGATTCACTCTAAAAAATTCTCAAGAGAATACCATAAGTGCTTAAATAAAAATTAACATATAGAAAGTGGAAAAATTATAAGAAGTTATTAAAGAGTCTCTTGTAATTATTGGAAGAGACAGATCCTTAGTTCCACATAAACCTTTACATAATTCTCTAGAGGTAGGTGTTTCCCTCCAAAGATAATTAAAGCTAAAAAATGTTATGAACCAAAGTAGTGAGTATCAATAAAGTATCCTTTCAACCACCTCTAATAATTCACCACCCACTAGGAAAATACTCTACAATAATTATTGGGAAGAAATGGGAGAAAACATAGGGAATGTATTGAATCCTGATAGAAATACACAAAATAGGGTTTATCCACCTAGAAGGACCTTCACTTATCCCATTATACTAGAGGATGATGATAGGACCACCATGAAAAATATTCATCCATATATCTACCCACCTTTAGGGGGAAACCTAATAAATATCTTGATTAGTTTATCTTTGAATTCAAAGTCCTATGTCAAACTTATGACTATAGAACTGATAATCAAAAGTTAAAGTTATTTCCTTATACACTCAAGGAATCAACCATGAGAGGGTTTATGGGCTTGCATCCAAACTCCATATAAACATTTAATGAGAATTAAACTTATTTCTTAGATAAATTCTAATACTACTATATGGGAAGGGACAAAAAATACCTTTTTAGAATTTTAAAAAAAAAAGGATGAAAACTTAGAAGATTACCTCAACCATTTCCAATTCATCCACATGAAATGTGGATATGAGTTAAGTGAAAAATCCCAAAAGTTTGTTTTCTCAAAATGTATTGATGATTATGTTATGGAATCACTAACCCTTATTGGGAAAGGAGACATAAAAAAGGTTGATCTCGATGACATATCTAAGATATGTAGGAATTACTCAAGAACTATAGGGGATGTTAAGAAGTTGAAATTAGGAAAGAGGGGTACTAATTTAGGAAAACTCATACAAGAATTCTACAACCTCAAAACATAAATTTTAGTGCAATTAAATATTATTATATATGTCTTATAATGCAAATCCAATGTTATTATAGAACCACTAGCCATGTATTTCCTTAAGTGTAGGTTGAAGCATGCCCTTCAAGATTTCCCTCTAGATAGGATTGATATGTGTGGGATTTTTCATATAAATGGTAATGATACCAATAATTTTTCCCTATTATATATATTTTTAAAATAATCAACCCAACCAATGGAAGATCTTAATTACATACAAAGATAGGGAAACTAGTTTTCTCATAATCAGAATCAATAACCATTTTGGTCCTAGAGCTACTTCTAACCCATAGATGATGACATGGGATTGTAAACCACATATGTAGGCTTGGTTATATCCTTAATTGGGTACAAAAGAATGTACACCACAACCATGGATGCCTCATCCCCAATAATAACCTTAGATACCCTAGCCTAATCCTTAACCAAGGGAAAATTAGTAATGGGTTCCCCAACAAATATTTAATTAACAAAGGAAGTTTCCATTGCAAAAAGTGTTGATTCCTACACCTAACACTCAAAAAAAACAAATAAAATAAGTGGCTCAACTTCAAATACTTACAAAACCTATATAAAATCCAAAGAATAGGTAAGAAACTCTTGTATATGGAACTGAGCAAGAAAGTACCTTGGGAGTTAATTTCATTGATTTTGAAAATGTATAGTTGAGATTAGGTAATATGTGGAAAAATCATAAAATAACCATAAAATAAATCATAAATGAGAAATCAAACCATCCTAAATATAAAACTAATGAGGAAAAGGATAGAACTCAAGAATCTACTATAGTTTCTATAGCCATACCATTTTCGAAAAGACTTGAAGAAATAAAGAATAAATGTGAATCTAATTTAGACTAGGAGCTAAGGAAGTTGAAAATTTAAATTCCATTTCTTCAAGATATAAGTGTATTACATAACTCAATATAATAATTAAAGAGTTATGCATAAAAATTCTAGATAGAAATAAACAATAGCATAAAATAATACAGGTAGATGGCAAACTTGTTGATTTATTAGAAGGTAAGATCCTTCTACGTAAGTATGGAGATCTTGAAAACCCTATTATTTTTGTAACCATAGGAAGGATATTTAAAATTTACTTATGGACTTAGGATCTACCATTAATGTGATGATAGAAGACATTATAAAATCCTTATCGCTTATAGGGGAGCAACCTAATTCTATAGTTATGCAAATGGTAGATCAATCTATGTCCAAACTTGAAGGAATAATATAATATGTATATGTGATAGTAGATTATTAATAATATCCTATATATTTCATGATATTCCATCCCAAAAGTAAAAATATGGGATATCTATTAATCTTAGGAAGATCATGATCAACCAAAGTTACAACATTAATAGATTGTAGATCAGGAGACATGAACATTTCTAATGGAATTTAATCAAAATAGATTTCTTTGTATCCACCCAAAAAAACATCTACATATCTTTCATACCACTTATGGGTTAATGAATTTGAATAATGCAGTAATAGCCTTTCGTCATTAGCCATGGAACTATCAAATACCACTTGAAGGAGTTATAATATGAATTAACAAGGAGTTTAGGATAAATTGGGATAACTTTGGAATTTGATAGTGAAACTTTAGGGTTTTACAATGAAGCTCCAAAATATCTTAGAACAACTCCATCATTCATGAGTAATGGTCTGAAGTCTATTAGACAAGATCCATAGCTTAGTAGTGAAGCTCTGGAGCCTATCAGACTAGCTCCAAAGTTCAACTAGTGAAGTTCTAGAGTTCACATAATAGATTCAAATTTTAGTCTATCCTCTTCTAAAGATAAACCATATAGTTAAATACTCCTAAAATAACATATGATCAAATACCCATTCAATAGAGCATTGTTAGGTGGGCACAAAGTAGTCAAGACTCATTTTTGACATTTTCTCATTGTCTATTAGCAAAAGTAATTTCACAAGGGGAGATTTTTTTTAAGTACATCATAACATTCCATTTGTTGTTACCGATACATGACCTATGAAATATATAATGAGTAAATTTAGAAAAATAAATTTCATCTATCTAGAGACTGAACAAATATGTCCAACTAGGTAAAATGTTAACTATAAATGTAAGCTAAATGATGAACATGAAGGTGTTTGACATCATAAGGAACCATACAAAATCCTTTTCATGGTATTATAGTGACATGAAAACTATTCACCCAAGTGTGTGTATATGTCACATATATACTAAATATACTATACTAGTCATACAACCTCAAAGGAGGATTAATCCAACATTAAGGGATATAGTCAAAACTAATAGAGAGAAACTCTCAGAGGTGGGAATAATTTATCCAATATCTAATAGTCAATGGGTCTCACCACTTGTCATAGTACCAAATAGGAATGGAAAGTAGATTATGTGCATAGTCTATAGAGAACTCAATAAAGTCACCATGAGATACTAATTTTCCTTGCCTTTCATAGATCAAGTGTTGGATAACCTAGTTAGGAAAAAATATTTCTACTTATTAGATGGGTTTAGTTAATACAATCAAATAGGTATCCCTAAAATACTAGGTTAAAACGAAATTTACTTTCCCTTGGGGGAAATTTGCTTATATAGTGTTGCCTTTTGGTCTTTGTAATGAACCTACCACCTTTCAAAGGGTAGTTTTGTCCATATTTGTTGATCTAACCAATGAATGTGTATAGGTATATATGGATGACTTTATTGTGTATAGTGGACCTTTTGATGAAGATTCAATAAATTGAGATAAGGTGTTAACAATGTGTGAATAACATCAATTATCCTTTAGCTATGAAAAATGAATAATGATGGAAAATCAAGGAATTGTTCTTGGTCATCACATTTTATCCCAAGGGATACAAGTGGATCCTAAAAAGATAGAAGTCATTGTTGACATGCCTACTCCTAAAAACTAGATAGATATAAAAAGTTTCTTGAAACATACAAGGTACAATATATGTTTCATAGAGGTCTTTAGTAAGATATATTCACCTATGTTATCTTTACTTACCAAGGACAATGAGTTTTTTTGAATAGCCAATACTAACATGATTTTGAGGTAATTATATCCAAGCTAATCTCTACCCTAATATTTATAGGACTTGATTTGAAATAATCATTCCAAATTCATAAAGATGATTCCAATAATATCATGGGGGTAGTCTCGGGTCAAAAATATGAATAATTAAATATGTTATAATTTATTACAATGTCAAGAACCTTACCCCCATAGAAATAAACTACATAACCACTAAAAAGTAATTCTTAGTTGTCATTTATGCAAAAAATAAATTTGGGCATTATATCATTGGTTACAAAACATTTTTTTATATAGATCACTTGGCCATAAGGTACCTCATGAATAAACCAGTGGTAGGAGGTAGGATAATTAGATGGTTAATACTCTTTCAGTATTTTGACATCATCAGCATTGATAATCCTAGGAATTTTAATGTGGTTATTAAATTTATATCAAGATTATATTTTTTATGTGAATAAGAGACAGTGGAGGATAGTTTTCCTGATGAGCATGTATTCATAGTGTCAGGACAACCAACATGGCCTGTTGATATAGAAAACTATTCAACTACAGGGAAGATTCCTTATCATTTTAATTATAAATAAAGAAAATGTTTGGTTAGAGATAGTTCCTATTTTAAATTCCTTAATGGTATATTGTTTAAGTCTCTACCTAACCATGTGCTTCATAGGTGTCTACAAAAATATGACACTAATGACATCATAATAGCTTTTCATGATGAACCATAAGAGACCATTATTTATCCAAGAGTATTATCTATAATATCCTTAGGATTGGATACTATTGGCCCTCACTTCATAATAATGTGAAAAAATATATATGGCAATTTGATCCTTGACAAATAATTGGTAAACCTACAATGTCCAATGAGATGCCTCTCCATCCCCAGGTGGTTTTGGAACCATTTTAGAAATGGGGGATGGATTATTTTGGCACTATTGATCCTCCATACAAATAATATGAGTGTTTGCTTGTGTGAACATATTATGTCACCAAATAGGATAAGGTTTAAGCTCTCCCATTTGTAAGAGAAGTAATAGTTGATTTCTTGTGCTATACCATTATGCAAAAGTTTAGGGAATCAAGATAAATAGTATCAGATCAAGGACCATAATTCTTATCCAACATGATATGATATTTCATATAAAATTACCATATAAACCATATGAAATCATCACCCTATCACCCACAAGCAAATGGACAAGTAAAATTCACTAATAGAGAATTGGAGATTATTCTAACCAAGATAGCCATCATTAGTAGGAAAGATTAGGTATATAAGATACCTAAATTATTATGGGCATACAAAACCACATGGAAAACCACCACCAAATTCTCACCATATGATTAGGTTTTTGGTAAGAATCCTATGTTTTTAATTGATTTTGAGTAGTAAACTTTGAGGACAACATTAGAGATAGACATAAATATTGATGAGGAATAAAAATAAATAATTTTTTAGCTTAGTGAGTTAGATGAGATGAGAATGGACATCTTTTAGTAGACAAATATTATGTATCACTAATGGAAACAATGTCATGATACACACATCAAAGGAAGAAAGTTTAAAGAATGATATTATGCACTATTGTTTGATTCTAAGTTTGAGCACTTCAAAGGGAAATTGAGAAATAGATGGTTAAGGATCTTTCAAATATTAAATATATTTGATAATGGGCTAGTATAATTATCTCTTATAGATGAAAATCATAAAATGCTTCTATTCAATGGACATCGACTGAGAATTTAGCAAAAGACTCAAATTAAGGAGTATTTCATTGAAAAAATTCTATCTCAATATGATTTTTGTCACATAGAGGAACTTAGTTCTTCCATGGTTACTAAAGAATGAGGTCTAAAGTTTAATAATGGAGGAGGATTTAAAACTAGTAAATGGTAATCCTCTTCTCAAAAAAGTAAAAAATAAAAAATAAAAAATAAATATTAATAAAATGGGAGAAGTTAAAAACTAGTAATGGTAGCTTTTCAAGGATAAAGAAATAAAAAATGGTGTTTGTACTCTTTGTGTATAATCTCTTCAACAAATGATAAGTAGGGTAAATACCATAGCTATTAAGGTATTTTATATTCTATTTTTCTAGCTAGGTTAGACTTAGCATGTACAAATATATGATAATTCATCTTTGGAAGGAAGGTTACCCAAAAAGGTAAGGTGTCCTAAAAAAGGAATATGAAAAATGGGTTCAGTTCTAAAAAGGAAAGTGTCCTTTCCAAGAAGGATACTACATAACAAAAAGGTACAAATATTGAAATTTTGACATGATGTCCATAACATGATATAAGTGGTAATAAATGAAAAGAAAGACATCATTAAAAGCCATCATTGTAGTTGACAAACTCAAAAAATTTGGAATATGAGTTTGGGGGATGATGACACTTAATAAAGGACAAAGGTACATCCCAAACCATAAAAAAACATCTCACACTTGGTAATTATTACTTCCACCTAATAACAGTCACATCCTACCAAATTGTTGGGTTTCAACAAAATATTGAAGATTTATGAAATTAAATTAGGATATATGTTTCATGTGCCAAAATTGATTCAAAGGATTTAACCAAACTTAAAAAACCATCATTTTAATTTGAGTTTTGCATTTCTCCTCATCATACTATGTTCTTGCATCCCAAACATATGTGAAGTTTCTCACCATGGGTCAAATGAAAAACTATGATCTTGAGTCTAAGGATTTATTGCTCAAAGATGAGGTACTAGCTATTATGTTTGAAGAAGTAGGGTGTCTTAAATTATTCAAGAAGTTTTAGGGCTATGATGAAAGGATGGTGAAGGATTTTATCACCAATTTTGAAGACAAATACACCACAGTGAATAGAATAAATATTACAATGAGAACTCAAGCTGTTAGTAAGTTATCAAGAATTATAGATGAAGGTATGATAATTTTAGGTAGGTATAACTTAAGACCTTATCAACATATTTCATGAAGATAGAGAACTAACTCTTGAGTTTATTTTCAATCCTCAAGGGGTGGATAAAGGCATTAGAAATGAAAACTTAGCTAAACCATGTAAAATGATTGTCTTCTAGGTAGTTAAAGATCTAACATACAATAGGAAATATAATTTATCGAGTTGAGATTCTATAAAGCTTATCATTAATTTAAGGTAGGGGTTACACAATCCTGAACATAAATTACATTTGATTATCTATCAGTTTAGAGTTGTACAAGTTATGGCCTTGAAATAAAAGAAAAGGACAACCTTTATACAAAATCATGGGCTCATCGAACCTATATGTAATCACCATTTCATTAAACAACTAAAGGGATAAGATGATTGGGAAGTATTCCTAAAGAATAAAATGAATAATACACATATGTCAAAAACAATATCTCTCTATGTGTCCAAAAAATGAAGGTCAAGCATGAAAGATGGAACTTCCACTGAAGAGATAAATATAGAAATAGTACACAAGAACAAATTGAGGCCAAAAATTTCACACAAAAGCTTTAAGGTTACTCTAGTAACAAATATGAAGATAATGCAAAGGATAAAACTAAGGCATAGGGTTCCACAAGCTAGCTCTATAGTTATTCTAGATCCAACTATTACTCAACATCCCAAAGTCATTTCTAAGAAAGAAGAGAGAAATTTTTTGAATATCACACAAGTAATTAAAATAAGATCCTCTTGATGAAAGAGATAAATTCCACATGAATAATCAAATCCTATAGTATAGCTAGAAGGATACAGATATTAATCTTATAAGAAGATTATGACTTAGAGAAAGATGTAACTAAGATACTAGGAATTTTGAGCCAAAAAAACCCTATGGGAATCCTAAATATGGAAGTGGATCTTGAAATTAAAGATGTAGATGAAGATCCTACACTTGAAAAAGATGAAGTAGAAGACATGACTGAAGACATGGAAATAGAGACAATGCATGATGAAGTTTGGGAATACATTTTGGAAAGAATTAAATAGAAAGACACCATGGCATAAGCATTTGAAGAGTTTATAGTAAAAAATTTTCTACCTTCATTTACTTATCCTTCATCATCATAGCCACCTCTAAACAGAGGAAATACTCTGATGGAAGAAGAAGAATTCCATTCTTCTAGTTTATATGAAGTAATATAGATACAAAAATCCCTTATTGTTTCCAAATTTAAATTTATTATGAATTAGTAATCATAATAAATTACCTTCCTAAAACTATAATTACAAGGTAGGGACATTACTATTCCCTCTTTAAAAAAATAATTTGAAGAAGTCAAAATTTAGTCTATGGAAAAAGACATTGATATAAGGGCACTTAAAGAAAATGTAGTTGAATTACAAGTAATAATAGACCAAAATGCTTAAACACACCCCAAATATAAAATAAATAGAGAAGTTCAAACCTTTTTATCTTCACAAGATGTCATGTCCATTTGGGATAAGACCTGTACAAACTTTAGAGAAATCAAGGTAGAAAATATAAGCCTTAGAGAATAAAATAGGTAGTTGAAATAGGAGTGTGGGAGAAAATCAACAAAATAATCAAGATAAGGAAACCCTTTAAATAAACTATGATCTGGGCAAAAAAAATCTGGCCTGTAAGAGATACTCCTCTACTTATAGCCTTTTTATCCAATAACAATTCTATTGATGGAAATTATTGAGAATCGCTTGTGATCAAAACCATGAAATAATAGATGGAAAATAATTTTTGTAAATATTTGTAAATAGTAATCTAAACCATCAAGATTTATTATGTGAATTCTATTTGTGTGATTTTATTTTAAGGAATAATTATATATTCTTGATCAATATTTTCATAAGAGAGATTCAACTCAAAGTTATCCTTTCTACTTTTAGAAATTAGTTTTCATAGGATCAAACAACTGATGAGTATTTTGATAAAGTAAGGATAGTATTAATATGCATGGAACCTCAAAGTAATCGTACACCTAGATTTATTCAAGCATTCAAAATTTAATACTTATGGTACATGTGAGATCACTATTTAATAACTTTACAACAAAACATTGTAAATTTGATAGATTCACACATAGCCATTCTAAAGACATTGTAGTGGTATGTACGAAATGATGAGATACATTAAACATCCATTTGAAAATAATAGAAGTGATGTCTCCCACTAATATCTAATGGTTTTTTTATAGGGATAAGATTTTTATATAGATAATCTCACAATTCATCAACCAAGGAAGAAACAAACCTTGGATTGGTATGAGATTTAAGAAACCACTCATTCTCAGCCTTATGTTACCTTAGTTCTCCAAGAATTTTATAATTTGGATGACATTTATTCTTTAGGATATGGGAATCATGCCTATAATTGAGGCTAATTTGGTCGCTCACTATGATATCTATGATCTCATCCATAACTTGGAGCAAAGAATTTTCAACTATGAGGAAAGAGGAGTGTAATTTGTAAGAGGACTTGCAAAAGGTAAAATGTGGGTTAAATGATGAGTCTATTTTATGACTCATTATATCCACATATTGACCCTATTACACCTATTAAAATACCTTCTTAGATTGGGCATTGTATGTATTTTATTACTTATGGATAGTTTGAAGTAGAAGATAAGTACTCATATCTTAGTTAGTATATGTGAGTCTATGTTCTCATTTTTACCATTATGTTCTAAGTTTTGGCATGGTTAGTTATCAAGTTTTATATGTACATAAGAAATAATATATTATAATCAAATGCTAATATTTTTAGTGAAGTAAATTGATCCTTAAAGGCAATCTTTGAGTTTGATAAATCTTTTCGATAGAGATCTAGAGTTTGACAATAAATCTCTAGAGTTTGATAGTGAAGTCTCGAGTTCGATAGTAAATCTCTAGAGTGATACAGGTAGGTTTTAAAATGTATCACTAAGTTTAATAATACATCAAAAAAACATTAGAATCATTCCATCTATCATTCAAATCTTTTCAAAGGCATTTTTTATGACATTTCAATATTCCAAATATGTCTATGGATCATTTATTTAAGTCATAGATATACTTACTTCTTATATAATTATATTTATAGTATTTCCTATTATAGACATATTTATAAAATACCATTATATTTATAAAGGAGTTTTGGGTTATTAGATCTAAAACAAATACAAAATGATGTAACCAACTTACAACTATGCATGCAGTTGAATCTCCCTTCTTTTCTATCATTTTTCCTTGGGACGTGGGGATTTGTAACACATTTTTATAGTTTGTCAATAAGTTGGATCACAGCTATGGTCATGTTAGGCTATTAGTTTGTTTAAGTATTTTGGGATAGAAATTAGAAATTAAGTGAGAATAAGATAGAGTATTGATATTTTTTTAAAGAGAGAAGAATTTGGGATATTATAAAATGTCAGCAACAAAAATATTGTAATAGTAACAAATCTATGTTTTGTAACATTTTCATAAATTAATAAAGTTTTTCAAGTTCCTTAAAGATTATATTGATTCAAATCTTGTCCAAGGGAGAGAAAGGGCCCACTCCCCCAAGGAGGTAGGATTCATGTTGGTATTTATTTGTGTTCATGTCATTTATTATTTAAATTATGTTAATGGTGTTTATATTGTAAAGTGTGGTGTGTTTAACATAGAGGTCTCTTTTGAGTTGTGTGTACATTTAATTTACTATTTAAAACATTATTATCATTTTAATTTTCAAAATGGATCCCATTTTCAAGTAAATTCAATTTTAAAATCCTAGTATAGGTAAATTCAATTCTACAATCAGATTAAAATGTGTTTTATTTTGATCAACAAGCATTTTTTATTATAAACATTTCCCTTCAAGCAACTTGTTTATTTCATCATTCTGATTCTACATGTGTTTCTTTAACACACACACACACACACACACACACACACACACACACACACACACACACACACACACACACACACACACAATTCCAATTAATTATATTATATATTTAGAGTTATTTGATCTATCTAAAACACACCAAAAGACACAATTATTATAAACCAATAACACACTTTATTGCATATAGACTTTGGGCACCAACCTTGGTTTTATTGACATCAATCAAGGAATTGATTAAATGAATGGATTAATGACACTAGTTACCCCACACAATTTATAATAATTATTTTACCACATCTATGTCTTGTATCTATTATAAGGGCCTATGCCCATTCCTTAAGTACTCTAGAAATCAATCAAACTCCCATCGTTCACCACTCATGATACATGATCTTTAATTGTTGTTTGAAACTTAAGAATAAATCTATAAAGATAAGACCCCTTAGGTGGATTATTAACCTTCAAAATTTTGGTTATGGAAAAATCCCCATCATACATATATTATATCAACCTATTCCACACATCTTTTTTCTGATTCACCATACCCAAGACTATCTTAGTGCCAAGTGCCAAATTATGAATTACCAATATTTTAATACCAACATAACCCACCCATATTTGAGGTAAAAAAACATTATCCCATTATACTAAGGGGATCTTACTTTTATCCTAAAACCTTGCCATAAAAAAATCTTCATAATATAATTAAGTTCAACACTTTGATTGGTGGTTGTAATATTGATAAGGTGTAAATCGATAAAGTTTTTAGTACAAAATTGATGAGAGTATTCCTACCCACCCAAAATATCCACTTAATTTTACACTTCAAGTCTTATTGAAATGCTCTAATCAAGTTATTCCATAGATATGTTCTACTAGCTCTCAAGAAAATGGGAACACCAAGATACTTGGTGGGAAACTTCTTAAATTTGAATTCCAAAATAGTCACAATAAAATGTTATACTTACCTATAGGTATTAATTAAATACACTTCTAATTTATTTATATTGATCCACTACCTATATGCCCTTATATATCTGACCACAAAATATTTAAACATATTATATTACCCTATATTTTGACTACCAAAATGAAATAGTGTCATCAATGAATTGTTGATGTGTTAGATTCTTGAGCCTTTACACTACCTTAATACCTATAATCAATCCTTTAGTCACCACTCCTAAAATTTCCATCCCAAATGCCTCCACCATTAAAATTAATAGGAACTAAGAAAGAGGTTTCCATTTACTAAGACCTTGAGAGGCCTAAAAATCCCCATTGGTTTCCCATTGACTAAGATAAAAAAACTTGGGGCTAGAGATGCAACTAAAAATCCTAATTTAACACTACTTATCCAAAAATCTCCAAGGTATTTATTAGAAATAAAAAATAATATAATCATAAGTTTTACTAATATCTAGTTTAAAAATCATCCCCTTTTCATGGCCTACCACGAGTGAGTAGATAATTTCATGGGTGATTATAACACCATATTAAAATTTTTTGCTAGGGTTAAAGCCCCCTAATTTATGGAAAGCATATTTTATAAAATACCTTTTAACCTAAAGAAGATGGCCTTGGAAATTATATTATACACTACATCTCATAGTTAAATTGGTTTATAATCTCTAATGGAGGCTTGCATCTCACCTTTTAGAATTAAAGTGATAAATGTACAATTGATTTTTGGTCTAACCTTTTGTTTCCTCTAATATTCATCCACCATTTTAAACACCTCATCACCCATAATATCCCATAAATATTTGTAATCTATTGGGAAACCATATATCCCTAGAGCTTTGCCTCTACCCATGGATAAAATCACCCTTCTTATTTCCTCTTTGGAGAAAGGATCCATAAGCATGCTATTATAACACCTAGTCATCATTATAGGACTGTGATCAAAGCTTTTAGAATATGCCATCAAATACAAGGCTTTAATATTTATCAAAAACTAATTAAATCATGAAACATATTCCTACTTGATATTATACATTACCTCAAGCACATGCCCATCCCTTATTTTGATGGAATATATGTGATTGGAACTCATTACCCTCATGGAATTGTGAAAAAAAATGGTGTTAACATCACCATAATTAATCCATTATTTTATTTATTTTTCTTCCAGTAAACTTCCTCCCTAATTTGGAAATATTTAAACTATGATAGAAGCTCATTTTCACACATATAGTAGCATGCATCCATACCACTATTAATGATGACCTAATTTAGGACTAATAGTTCTTAAAACCTTGGGATTTCTTTAAAAATTTCTTGAAGGAATAACTATTTCATGCTCTAAGACACATTTTAATGTGATAAAGATGTTTTCTCAATAAAAACATCTTTTATCACATACCCACATGAGATTTAGTCTAACACTTATTGAGATGATGTGGCAAAGAAGGATAGCTAAGCCACATCATTTCAAACTTGAAAGAACATTTGGGTGGGGCATCATATTCATTAATTTTAATCTCACTTGGAGTATTGTACACACCTAACACCAAAATAATGTTACTCTCTATCACCTAGTCCACATTCAAACAATTCAAGGAGACAAAAAAGTGGTCCAAACTTTATAAAAATCTACTAAATCATTGATGCATATTTCTCCATGAGAATAAGCCATTGTGGGGGAGCATATCAAGTAAACATAATTGACATGAATCTAAGAATGTATTTATGTAATTTATTCTCCTTACTTATCCCACCTCTCTTATCTAGTCTAAATAAAATTAAATTAAAAACACCCCCTAACACACACCATTTTTGAGGTAAGAAATAAATATACTGCTATATTTATTTAAACATATGGGATTTATAATCCATAAAGTTTAGCCCATATACATTAAAGATAAAAAAAATATCTAAAGAAAACATAGTTACCTTGCACACCTTCCATCTGGTCCTAGAATTGAAAGATTCCACAAAGACCCTGGAGGGATCCCATAATATTTTTAGTTCCCCTAAAGCCCCTATTGAGCCCAAAAACTAGCATCTCAAATTATTCTAATTTTTTTTCATAAGTATCTCAATTTACTCCTTATTAAGTTTAGTCTCTTGGATAAGAAACACATTGAACATGTGATTGTATAACTTCCTCCTCACTGATAACCTATTAATAGGGGAATTTAATCCCATAACATTCCAAGAGAGTACCATCATTGAGTGTAAGATTGGCCATCCACCCCCTGATTTATAGTAGTGACAAATAATTTCATGGATTTTTTCTTGCTTACTAAGACCTTTGCCTCATTAAGCTCATTAGTTATTTTCATTCCTATCCTATTCAATCCCCTATAGTTTTCTTAGGAGATCTTATATTCTTAATGTTTTGGGGCATATTAAACCAATATAAGTAAAACACTTACACACTTATGATGTAGTTTTTATTCTTGGTCTCTCATTATTACACTTTCTCCAAAGGAGGGTATTAGTTTTCAAATTGTTGCATTTACAACTTCTATGGAAGATGAGGTTAAAAATCCTCAAGATATTTCCATCCACACACTCTCATAACTATGTAGAGTTATAATTAAAATCATGTGAGATATTTAATTTATAACATTACTTTGGTGATTTCTTGACTCTTTAAATATTTTTTATTTTAGAAATTCAAGATATGTCAAAAAGGAAGAAAATAGTTTCTACATATTTTTCATAGAAAAAGAGTGAATCATAAGAATAAAAATATTATAAAGACATAGTGAAGTAGTGAAAACAAATGTATTTGTGGAACCTTGCAAACTTAAGAATTAGTGGCACATGGACATACTTGGCAAGTATGATTTTGGCCAGGCTTAGTTTTCCTATAAAAAACCTATGCCATATAGATATCTATCAAGAAATAGTTTTAGAATTCCATATTTCATGAGTAGGATCTAGAAAATTTACACAATCATTTTATAGGATCATAATTATATAATAATAATTATTTTTGATCATTATTGAACATATTTTACTTAGTTTTCATAACCGATTTTAATTTGTTTTGTTTTCATGTTTACTTGAGCTTAGATATTTAGATAGATTTTAATTGTGTACTCTCATGGATGTATCCTTAGATAGATTTGATTATATCCATTTTATTTCTATTTTGAGTAAAACTAGAATTAGGGTAAATATAAATGGTGAACCCTATTGGAAGCATAACCACTGAGAGGGGGGATGAATTAGTGTCCTAAAATAATCCTTTATTTCCACTTAAAATACTTAACCTTTCAAACTAATATAGTGACCAGAAATGCATAGATAAGTAATCAAATAAAAATGAAGAAATATATCAACATATGAGCACAATAGATATATGGGAAACCCTATGGGGAATTAAAAAAACTAAAACATAGATGGTAATATATTCCTATAAAACCATGAATGAAGATATAGTGAGGAACTAACCTCATAAGGAGCAACAACCCCTCATTAGTTAATCACTAATACAACTAGACCTTTAACAAGCTCCAAATTACAAGGAGGCACCCAACCCTAAGTAACTCAGCACCAAATTATCTAATTCAAAGACACTTCTTCAAGCACAAACCTAAAATTTAGAACCCACTCCCTCTTGACTAAGAATAAACTCAACCAAGACAAAATTTATCACCTTCACAATACCTTGTTGGTCAATCAATAGATGGTGACCTCTTCTTCATATCTATATCTAATCTATCCACTATCATACATCAATATCACATCTCTAAATTAAATTTTATATTCTCCTAATGAACACAATATCACTCTTTCAACAATCTCAAACTACATCTTCAAACAAGCAAATCTACCCTTCTTTTACTTCACTTAAACAATCCTCATATGGCTTGATTAGGTCATATGAAGTTGGTCATAATATTAAAAAATTATAATTTATGTTCATGAATAATCCTTTACTCTACTTTAATGAGGTATACATGATCTCCTTCTGATACTCATGCTGATATTTTATTCACTTGCACTCTCATTCCTTTTAATTGCATAAATATGTCTATTATGACTTGTACTTATACCAATCACTATATCAATCATACTATTGGTCATCAAAGACATTAATCCATTAGTTTAAAACATAAAAAAATTGTTATAAACATTAAACATAAGAATAGGATCACAATTAGGTTATCCAAACTGACATAGACCACCTTCTCTTCTTAGGCCTACTTAAAGACCTAATGCATTAGGTCTATCTCGAGTAACATATTACACTTATACATATTGAAACTTATTGAGCCTTCACATAAGAATGAAAAATTGAAAACACACCTAAAATATACCCTTAATACATATATTTATTTCCATACCACATTTTATTCCAATTCACTACATGGACTACACCATTAGGCCTACTCATAATTAGTCCTTCTCACTGCTAGAAAGTCTGTCAACTAAAACTGAAGTACACAACCAATTTGATAAAATAAACATAACATAAAATTAATTTTATAAAACATAAATTACATTATATTTATAACCATGTAATTTATATACTAAAATATAGGGAAAAAGACCTCAAACTAATCATCTTCATATGCTCACTCAGAACTGCATGTAGGCCTTAAGAACCCAATCAAGAAATTTTAACTTTTCACACCTTCATAGGAATTAATAATGGATAAAAATGTATTAATATTAACCTATTATACCTATATAACAACTTAATTTTAATTATATCCTTCAATTTTTTATAAATCAACCTAAAAAATTCTTATTTAGATGACTACTAAAAATTGCTTGAGTGCTCCAAAATAGAGTCACATAGAGTATTATCTTAAACTCCTGTAAGGATACTTAAAATAAATATAATGTATATTAATATTTCCTATGTGAAATATATACCATCCTTCAATAGATATATCACAAGTTATAGTGTCAACTATTGGTCTTACAAATCAAAATTTTAAGCTTCTTTCTCACAGTCCTTACACAACTAGACAAGTCATTTTGGCTTCCACATTAAAAATAATTAAACTGAATTTACACCTTATATAAATAATTTATAGATAATATATATCTAAAAACATAAACATATTCATTGGATACATCAAATCATGATATAACATCTCGAACTCATCACTTTATCTTACATACTTAGAAATGCCATTCTACCTTGAGAACTAGTCATGATGACCTTGCATTCCAACCCCTATGTAGACACATGTAGGAACTATTTATATATGTGTGTGATCTTATGAGACATATATATCATTATCATATATATAAAAAACATTGTCTTTTCTGGCCAAATTTGGTCTACATACCAAAATTTGCCTAATCTATAATGAGAAGTTGAGCAGAGTTCTGGATGGAATGAGTGGACCAAAAGTAGGAGAAGAATAATCTCATATTATTTGTAAATATTTTGAAACAATTTACATAGTATTAAAGTTTAAATCTATCAATCTTAAGGAACCAAACCATCATGACACATCATTCAAGAATGAAAAGAAGTAAGCTAGTCATGAATTTAATATTTACACTTGAGGAGTCTTCCAGACATATGGAATTACATGACATGATGATTTTGGTCCCATAAACATCCTTTAATTTTTTTTTTAATCTTTATTAGTTATATATATCAAGATATAGGCTTCCATAGTTAAACTTGTAGAGTGGGACATACACACAGACATCAAATTTGGGGTCTCATGAAATAGTTGTTTAAATTAAAATGTTCTAAGGATAAATAAACACCTAACAAGCATTAAGATCACGGGAGATTAAGTTGAGATATAATGAAAAATAGGATATTATTGATATCAATGGATCTAGAAGATCCAATATATTTCATTAATTTATGCATCAAAGATCAACAGTGAACTCATAGTCAAAAAGTTAGTAGATCTTGGGAACAAATGAATAGTTGCCAAGTTTGAAGACCATGGTAACTACTAGGTAAATTAATGGTGCATGTGTAATACATGCAAAGGGATATTGATAGTGCATGTAAGGTTAATAAGTCAATAATCTAAGGATGAATGTGAGGCTACCACATCGTGTAAGCATAGGAAAAGGATGGAATTGATTGTAAGACCCATAGAATAAATGAGGAACTATCAAATGTCATGATTAGGGAACATAGATTAAGATAGGTAGATAAAATTAAATGTCAAAAGCTAAGAGACTTCAATAGAGAGAAAATGTGACCTAAGGTTGAACCAAAGTAAATATTTCAATGGGATGTCATAAATGCAAACACATTAGATAAAGGATTTTGACACCCTAAGTTGGTAGAATACATAAATACAAGATCAAATATGATCTGGATAACCAAGAGCACACACTGTAAAGCCATATAATGCCATTAAAACCTTATAAAAATTTTTAAGATATTTTAGATTTAGGTTTTACATCTCATTGAGATTTAAGAAACTCTATCCTATGGATCATTTTCAATCATGACTATATGAAAACCAAAAGGATGATTTGTTTTCATCCATAATGGATCTATATTCAAGATTTATAAGTAATGGTAGAATGGTGACTGCACAAATAATGTCAAAATAAACATTAATGATTAAGCTCAAGTAACTTCTTGATAACACAAAGAACATCAAGAATGATAGAGGAAGATAATGGGGTACTTAATGTTTTAATGTCCTTAGGGACTTGCTCTTGTTTGATGGATTATGACTCAACATCCTCTGATCGATGTTAATTGATCAAATGTGGTTGGGTTAAATATATTAATGGTTATCTATTTAGTTCCCTCTCTCTCCAATTTCTTTTATATATTCCATTTTATTTCTCATTAAAAATGGATAACTTAAAAATATTTTTATTAGAGATAGAGACTCTTATGCTTTGGCTATGCCAATTTTTTACTATAACACCTATTTGATATAATAGAGACTAAATTCCTCCATTTAAAATTTGAATTGAAGTGTTTCTTATGAGTTAATTTATGTGGTTAAGTGAGTCCATACTTTCCTTTTCCTCTATCTAAATTCCCTAAACTTCATGAAGTGTTTGGTAGCTTCCATAGGCCATTCTAAGTGCATATATAGTCTATTGATTAGTTTAGAAGTGGAAAATCTCCCTCCCATGCTAGATTAATAACTAGTTCTTTCCTTTTAGTGAAACATTTATGTGGAATATTTTCAAAGAGTGAATGATGTGATATTTAGTAGTATCAAAAGTGTCCTATAGTATGTCTTGTGCAAGCATAAATGTTTAATACATTGGTGCATCACCTCCTTTTTACATGTTTTCATGTATTAGTGTCTTTTTCTCTCCCTTTTTCAATTCATAGGTTATTTTAGGTGATAGATCCAATAGGAATCTAACCTTCTCTAGAGGATCAACCTCACCAAAAGACACCCACATATTGAGGTTGTTCCCATTTTCATGGCTTAGTTGGAGGGAGCTTGAATAACTCCCACCATGGGTGAAAATTAAGACCAAAACAATTTTTGGCACACCTAGTGGGACTCATTGGAGATGGTTTTGGTGAAATTATAGTTGCAGTAGTGTTCTTAAAGAAGTATTTGGTGACTCCAAGCTCAAATAATTTATTCTAATAGTCAAGACTTAGTTTTCAAGTAAGTCTATTTTCATTGAATTATATTGATGTTGTTTTCATCGATATGTATGAGGAAAATTATACAATACTTCCTCATCATCCCTATAGTGAATCATTAAAACTCTATCATAATCTATATGAGTTTCATTATGATCTTAATCAGCCTTACCAATAGTTTTATCCAAGCTATGTTGAGCTTTATCGGGTTTCTTATGATCCTTATTATCAAGAGTATGAACCTTATTCCCATTGTGAACCATATCAGTCTCAAGACCATATTTCACCTTCCTAATATGGCTATGATGTTGAATATGAGTAGCCTTGTTTCCAAGAGAGAATGGATGAAATAGAGCTCAAACTACTAGCATATACAAGAAAAGTTTGTTCAAATTCTTAGTATGAGGAAGTGAATGGGTTGTTTCTAAATGTATCCAATGATATAGAGGAGAGGAATGAACTTTTTAATCTTATATTGGAGAATATGTAGGTTTGATAGAGGCAAAAAAGTGATCTAAACTATTGTCTCAAGAACCCTCTTGTATTCCTTACCAATCTTCTTGTGTTCTTTATTCTCATGAAGTTCATAACCATGCTTAGTGTGTGTCAAGGGAGATTCCTAGTTAGATTCAAGAGCCTATTCAAGAAACTAAACCTTATTGTAGTTACATTTATTCCTTGCTCATCCATAAAACTTAAGTTGTCTGTGAGGAAAAAGAGGTTTCAAACTTTGATGAGGTGATAGACAAGTGGAAGTAGCAGAATATAGAGGTCTTTAAGAATTTATCTTTCCCTCCTTTTCAATACTCCCTAGATGATTCCATGTCCATAAAAATCCCAAAATCTAGTCATGATCAACCTTTCATGCTTTATACACCCTCTCAAGAAAACTAATCTCATCACCCTCCCACCATATCCCTTCTTCAAGAGGACCTTGTTTTATGGAGGTATGAGAAAGAGATTGAAGTTGAAGGTTATGTTCTTGGAGGGTGTGAAGAAGATGCCTCAAGTTTGTATGAGGAAGAGTTTCTCATTGATGTTTCACTTGAGGTTATGGTTGATAATGAGGTTGTAGATAATCTTGAATAGTATATATCAAGTTTGATTGAGAAGGATGGTCTTGATGTGGAAGAACTCTAAAAGAAATTATTAAAATCTAAAGTCATGAATGAGTTTGAGAAATATCCTATTGAGAAGGATCAAGATACATTTCAAACTTATCCTATTTGGGTTGATCAAAATTAGGATCAAAAGGATTATTAATAGTTTACCTTGAATATCTATAATAAATTAGGGAGATTTGTAGGGATATGTTGTCCATTGAGGAGCATGTTTATGAGAAATTTGATCAAGAGTGACTCATCCAAGATCATGATATAGATTAGGTTCAATATTAAAATCTCCTTGAAGATCTTAATGAACTTATAATAGATAGTAAGAAGAATTAGATCACTCAAGGACAAGGCATAGACAAGATATCACTTGATGAGGTTGTAGATGACAAGCAATATGAAAAATATCCCAAAGTGCAAGATGAGTTCATTTTTGTTGGTGACTAGTTTGTTGTTGATGAATCATTTGAGGAGATGCTAAGAGAGTTGGTAGGTAAGAATAGTGCCTCATAAAAGGTTATGTTTAATAAATATCATGCTTTGTAACTTATACCATCTTTTGGAATTAGTGAGTTCATGAATTTCCATTTTGATCTAGGTGGATCATGTTTTATCATGATTAGTTACATATATTTATTTATGTTTTGTCTCAAATAAGTGTTTTGTTTGCAAACTTGTTTTTTTAATTAACTTCCCTTTTTTGTGTGTTTCCTTCCCTATTTTGGTGGAATTTGTTGTCTTTATAAGTAAAAGGGTACTTGTAGTCATGGATCCAATTTGTTATTATTATTCGAGTCTAAGAGTCATGTAAATGGTTTGATTTCACAAGTATATCAGGCATGCTACCCTATTGAGTCACCAAAGATGTTGGCCAAATTTGGCCTACATACCAAAATTTACCTAATCTAGAATAAGAGAATAAGTAGAGTTCTGGATGGAATGAGTGGACCAAAATTAGTAGAATAAAAATCTAATTTTGTTTAAAAATATTTTGAAAAACTTTAAGCAAGATTAAAGTATAAATCTATCAATCTAAAGGGACCGACCTATCATGACACATCATACAAGAATAGGCAAAACAAGTTGGTCATAATTTAATAATTACACTTGAAGATTATTATAGAGATGAGGAATTTCATGGCATGTTGATTTTGGTCCCATAAAAATCCTCTAAAATTTTTGTATCTTGATGATTTATCTATCCCAAGATATAATCTTCCAAAGTTAAACTTGTAGAGTGGGATGTGCACACATACATCAAATTTAGGCTTCATGGAATATCTACCTAAATTTAAATTTTCCAAGGATGAATGCATGGTTAACAAGTGTAAATATTATGGGATCTTAATTTGATATATAATGATGTGTAGGAGATAAATAATGTCAGTGGGTCTAGAAGATCTAATGGAGTGCATCAAATTGTGCATTGAAGATCAAAAACAAGCTCACAGTCAGAAAATTAGTAGATCCTAGGAATAAATGTGTAGTTTTCAAGTGTCATGACCATGGTAACTTCTAGGTAAATCAATAGTGTGCATGTAATTAATGTAAATTTAGATCTATGGTTCATATAAGATCAAGAAGTTAATGAACTTAAGATGAATGAGATGCCACCACATGGCTTAAGTATAGGAATAGGATGGAACTGACTATAGGACCCATGAAATGAATGAGGAGATGATAAATGTCATAATTAAGGATCCTAGATTAAGATCAACAACTAAAATTAAAATTTAAAATATAAAGGACTTCAATTGAGAGAAAATGCAACCTAAAGTCAAACTAGATAAAATATTTCAAGGGGATGCCATAAAGGCAAACACATTAGACAAAGGATTTTACCACCCTGAATAGGTAGAATACATAAATACAAGATTGGATATGTTCTAGATAACTAGGATTAGATCCTAAAAAGACATATAATTCCATTAAATCCCTATAAAACTTTTCAAGGGATTCTAGATGCAGGTTTTATGTCTCATTCAAATTAAAAAAAAAACCTAGCCTACAAATCTTCATTTTCAATCATGACTATATGAAAACTAATAGGGTGATTGGTTTTCATCCATAATAGATCTATATTAAAACTTTAGAAGTAATGACAAAATGGTGATTGTGCAAGGAATGTCATAAAGAACATAAATGAGCAAACTCAAGTAACTACTTGATAATGTGAAGAACATCAAGCATGATTGAGGAATATAATGGTGCATTTAGAGTTTCAAGGTCCTTAGGGACTTGTTATTTTTTGATGGATTATGAATAAACACCCTTACATCAATGTTAATTGATTAAAAGTGGTTATGTCACATTTATTAATGGCTATCTATTTAGTTCCCTCTCTCTCCCCTTTTTTATATATTCCAATTTCTTTCCCATTGAAAAGGGTTAACTCTCAAATAATTTTCTTAGAGATAGAAGCTATTATGCTTTGGATATGCCAAATTTTTACTATAAGACCTATTTGATATAATAGAGACTGAATTCCTCCATTTTCAAATTGAATTGAAGTGTGTCTTATGAGTTCATTGATGTGGTTAAGTGAATCCATGCTTTCCTTTGCCTCTGTCTAAATTCCCTCACCTTCATGACATGTTTGGTATCTCCCAAAGGTCATTATAAGTTCATATATAGTCTATTGATTAGTGTAAAAGTGGAAAACTACCCTCCCATGATAGATTAATAACTAGTTCTTACCTTTTAGTGAAACACTTATGTGGAAGCTTTTTAAAGAGTGAATTAAGTGATGTTTAGTAGTCTTAAAAGTGTCCTATAATATGTATTGTGCAAGTATAAGTTTTAAAAAAAATTGTCCATCACCTCATTTTTACATTTTTTCATTAATTTAGTGTCTTTTTGTCTCCCTTTTCCAATTCAGAGGTTAGTGTATGTGATATATTCAATAGGAAGCTAGACTTCTCCAAAGGATCAACCTCACCATAGGACATCCACATCTTGAGTATTTTCCCATTTTTATGGTTTAGTTTTAGGGAGGATAAATAAATACTCCCATGGGTACAAATTAAAACCACAAAAATCATATTGTAATAGTTTAACTTATAAACCCATTAAAAAACCTTAATACACATAGTCTTAACTCACTCAGATAGGTCATTTAGGATTAAGTAATTTCACAATCAATAATAATAAGTAAGATCTATAAAACATATGTACATTTAATATAAGTCCCAAAAACACTCCTCCAAACACTTAGAATAATTACTCCTTCATGAGAATTTTATAAGAAGCTTTAACTTATCTTCACCTAGATTTGCACTAAACTACTTCACTAGGCCTGCTAATAACTAGACATCTTACAATATCAAATTTTCACACTTGAATCAATATATAAACTCATAAACATACATGGGTAATAAATATAATTCACAATCCTCAAACTCCATTCATTCTACAACTTTTACTCAATCAACCCTTCCTGTTATATCAAATTTATGAGAAATAAGGGATTTCCTATAGCTTCTATTCACTCTCCTAAACACTCAATACCACCTAGAGGTACCTAAAATATTCCTATACATGCTAAAAACATAAAAATATTATTAAAAATCCCTTTTGGGAATTCCAAAAAAAAATCTTTACCATTAGGTCATTATGAGGGTTTAAGGTGGGGTTTAGACCAATTTCCATTCCTAACATCCATTTATTAGAATATGCCCTTGAAACCAACTCATAATGATTGGAAAAAAAATTTATAACCATTTTCCATCTCTAAATAAGATCTCATATTCCCATTCAATAGTCACACATTCCAACAAGCATGCTAAATTCCTTCTTGAGTCTTCATCTATTCATTTTACACACATAAGAGACCTCAAGACCTAGTTTTCATGCTTTATCCTTCAACTTGAGATATAAAAATTCATGATAAATATTGAGACAACCTATCACACCTCAATACATGAATACATGATCTCAAAATCCCTCAAACCTAATCATCACACCTCATACTACCACCTAGGATCTTAAGACTATGTCCATAAGAAGAACACTAAAGAAAAGCATACCTCTTTGGCTCACTCTGAGAGTCATGTGACTAAATCACCACCTTTATCACATTATCAAACACTAAATTTCATAATTTTAATATCATACACATCCATATTACCACCATCATGTCTCTACAAACCACACCCATGCTTATGAACTAGTCCATATCACAACCCTACTAGGCACCATACCACTTTGAGATATTCAAGACACATTTTTTATCTAATTAATCAATTATAGGCATCTAAGATAGGATCCAAAACATCTCCCATCATTATCCTTTAACCAAGTCTCCTTAGATGATATAGGTCACTACTCAAGACTGAACTAGCCTTATTAAACACATAAACCCTCACACTTCTTTTGATATCAATGACCTCAAACATATGTCATGAAATATGAATCTAATATTAATGAACTTTATTGACATCAATGATAGTACATAAACTCATGAAATCAATGACAATATTTAATAATCTCCCCCTTTGACATTAATAACATAGGGTCATTTACACTCTCACAAGGTTATCCACATAGAGTCCTCTGATCCTTAGACCTAACCACCCCCTTTATCCATAAATAATTCTCTTTAATATTCTCAATCCACGATGGCTTAGATCACTATATAGAATTTTCATGCAAAAACAAGGTCAAAAGAGGTCTCATTAAGAACAACATAAAACTTCTATTTTTCTCAAACCTCTGAACATATTCATATCATTAAAAATATGGAAACAAAACCCTTTATGACCTTATGATTTCATCTTCACATAAAAATAACACTTCAACTCATGAAACAACCTCTAGAGAAACACCACTTCAATATTCTTCAAGATGAATAAAAACTTGCCATTGTATAGGAATGATCATATTCAAAACTTTGTTTCTCATCTTTAGGACACAACTTGTTATGTACCTATGGATATGATATATTAATGTATATGGGTCCATGGAGATGCCAACATGTGGCACACATCCCCTTAGTTATATGGGTACAATATATTAGGACAATGGAGTAACTTATAGAATTAGTACTTTAGGTAATGGTAAACCTAAATTGGGATTAGGAGGTTACCCATCCATTGGTTAGATAGATGTATATATAAAGGAGATGATTATCATTTTAAAGATATCAAGTAAGCATTGAGTCTTCTATTATAAGAGGATATTGGAGGTTGTCCCCTCGAAGAGACATTATGGAGTTATTCCTTCCTAAAGGAGTATTATATGGTGTTGCCCTACCTTAAGGGTATTTATACATATATTGAATATTTGAATCATATCAAGATCATATCAATTGGTATCAGAGCTTTGATTTTGGCAATTTGTCTAGAGTGAAACCCTAGTTTTTTTGAATCATCAATATCTTTTTATTGATTGTAAGTTTTTCAACAATTTTTTTATTAGATATGGAGAATATTTAAAATAAGTAACAATAAAAAAATAGAGATGTTTTGATTAGTTTTGAGGGAGTTATTTCTATTTTAGGGTTTATACTAATTTTTCTATATCTTTCA
>JARHVA010003201.1:67500-80000 GCA_037957365.1 Torreya grandis
AACTATTCTCCACCATTAAAAATAGTCCTCTTGTAATTACACATTGGTCATCATTCACCTTAACTACCTTTGGTTTCCACTCACTATCTTGTCTTCTTTCTTTCACTCTAAGGGCCTCAAATTTCTTCTTTCGACTTGAGAATCCATGATTATAGAAATTTGGATTATGACAAACCTTTTAAAAATTAAAACACACTATTCCTCTTGATCTAAGCACACTATGATCCATATCTCTTGAATAATGATTCTCCTCATATTTCCATACATATTCATTCTTGTAGGGCCTTCTACAATACCTTGCTCTCTGAACAAATTGTTACATTAATAATAATCATTGAAAATATTATCATACCTTATAACATTAGGATACTTGGTAGTATTAGATTTGTTTCTTCTATCATCCCCATTCCTTGATTGATCATTGACCTTATTTATCACATTAGTGTTCTTATTTTGGTCTCCATTGAAACCAAGACTTGTTTTATCATTATCAGTCTTTTGACTACTCATGATATTATCTAGATCATTGGTACTCTTTTCATAATTCACAAAGTACTTCATCTTAATGTATTCTTGATCTAACTCATCCTAATAAATATACTATAGTTACATACCTTGCACATTCTTCTTCTTTAGCCTTTAGACTTGTAGTCATAATATCCATTTGAGTCTCCACATATTTGACAATTTCTTCTTGTTCTTTGGAGTTGTTACTTAGTATAACTTCAAAAAAATTGATTTTATTCTCATAATATTTGACAAGAGACTTTATCATCTTATTATTTTTCTTCATGGTCTTCATTTCTTATAGAGAATTCATCAACTCAACCTGAAAGTCCACCTCACCTTCTTCTTCATCTGAATCACCATAAATACGTCCAATCCATATAGACTCTTGTTGATTTGAATATATTGCTTCCTTAGCCATGAAGAGGACTTCATTAACATCAAGACCATCACCTTCATGGTCACTCTTAGAATCACTTGTCTCACTATCATCAAATGAGCTAAAATATTCCTTAGTGTAAGGGCTTCTTTTTTTCTTGAGTAAATTTTTGTCATCATACCTTCTAAATATTTTAATGCTACTATTATACCTATAAGACTTTTTATCTGTCATTTTGATATTAATCATTCTCTTCATCATCCTTTGGCTTATGTTTATGAGGGAAATTTTTAGCAAAGTATCCAATCTCTCCATAATTAAAGCATTTAAAGGGTAGTTTACCCTTGTATTTACCTTGACCAATTTTCAAATTTCTTTCAAACATAGCTATCAACTCATCATCATCAATATTAGATTCATCATTATCTTTGAATTTATTACCTTGTTTATTCTTATCATTTGGATTCTCTCTACCTTAAATGAAACTTATTTATTTGTAGGTCTTCATTCACTTGTCCTCATCTCATAGGATTTTATGGTGCCATGAAGTCCATCCATCTCTATCTTTTGTGTGTGTGTGTGTGTGTGTGTGTGTGTGTGTGTGTGTGTGTGTGTGTGTGTGTGTGTGTGTGTGTGTGTGTGTGTGTGTGTGTGTGTGTGTGTGTGTGTGTGTATTGTATCTCTTCAATAGTAGACACTTTAGAATCAAAATTAGGAGTTAGATATCTCAAAACCTTTTGAATAATAGTAAAATCTTTCAATTCTTGACCTATGCCTCTTATGATGTTGACCACTTCATCAAACCTCAACAAGTAGGCTGAAATGGTCTCATCTTAATTCATCCTTAGGATTTCAAACTATCTTTTATGGGCTTGTAACTTATATAAATTGATCTTATATTTTCCCTCATGTAAAGTCTTAAACTTGTCCCACATTTATTTATCAAACATATAGTTCATCACCTTCACAAGTTCTACCTCTAATAGACCACACATAATACCATTTATTACTTTTGAATTATTGTCACTAGCCTTCTTACCTAATACATGTATAGATTAAATATGAGGTGTAATATATCCATCCAAAACTAACTACCAAACATCATGACCTTGATACATAAAATATGTCCTCATCCTACACTAAAAAAATCATAATTAAATCCATTTATCAATGGAGCCTTTTTTGTAGAACAACCACCTTGTGCTTGACAAGCCATCTTTGTTTACTTAGGATCTCCTTTAGGATATTAGGACTAATACAAAGGACCTGATATGATACAAAATATTATAATTATAGATACTAATATTGGGTGGGGTGATTTATTTTCCTTAAAACAATCCTTCAATTTCACTTATCATCTATGAAGGATTCATTCACATACATAAATTAACCAATGCATAAATAAACATCTATAAAATAAAATAACATAAAAACATATTATATATGTGGGAAACCATATTTGGGGATAAAACCCATTTAAACACATATTTTAATAAAATCATATAATAAATTAATCATAATTTAGTGAGGCACCAACCCCTCATTAGTCAAGCACCAACTCAACTAGTCCTTTAACAAGCACCAAATTGTAAGAAGGCACCGATCCCATAGATAAATCAGCACAAAATCATTAAAATATAAAATAAAATAACATTTATACACATGTTACTCACTCAAATTAATATTACCACCTTCTTTTTCTCTTCTTACTCTTCTATCTCTCTCAAACAACCTATTAGGCCTTCTTGCTCAACTAGACATTTGCTTGGTAGAATTAGGTCATATGAACCTGATCATCACCTATATAAACATATTTATAAATTAATTAAATTATATATACATATATCTGATAGTCATAAATCCTTTTACCTAGATATCATTTGCTCATATCCTTAATGTTCTAACTAGTCAATTTAGGCCTATTAGACATTCTTTTTATACTTGAATCTTGATCTCACGCATATTGGTCATCCAAAAAACTCAAAATAATTTTATCACAATTATAATATATCAAATAACACATTTAAAAAATTAATCAACCATTACATAGGTTAGCCACCACCTATAAGGACCAAAACCACCATTAGGCCTAATATAGACCTAGTGTAATTAGGCATTCTCAAGGCACACGTTTCACCTTGACCATATTGGAACATATTAAGAATTAAAAACTAATTAAACACTTAATAAAAAATTAAATTATACCACTTATAATATAATATTATTTAATAAACACCATATATCTCATTTCACTCCTTGAACCACATAATTAGGTCTACTCCCAATTAGGCCTTCTCAGTGCCAGAAAGTCTATCTTGAAAATATGAATCATACACTCAAATTTTACATATAAAAATAATTAAATAACATTTATATAACATAAATTACCTAAATTTAATTATAAATTCCTTTATAATTCAAAATACAAGGAAAAATACCTCAAACTCATCATCTTCATATGCTCACTTAAAACTGCACACAGGTTTCAAAACTTGAGTCAATAACCTTTGAATTTTAACAACTTCATAGGAGTTTATCATACATATAAATAAATTAAAACTAACATATAATACCTATATAAAAAATTCATGTTAATTTTATTCTTCAAATCTTTTCAAATTGACTCAGGAACATCAATCTCACTCATACACAAAAACTTGCTTATAGCTCCAAAAACATAGTCGTGGAAACCAACACATAGAACACCTATGTGAACACTTTTATAAACATAAAATAGGTTTATATTATAATTAATAATCCTTATTATATATATATATATATATATATATATATATATATATATTGCTCTTACAAACCAATCTCGTGTCTTTACCCTACACAAACCTCACTATGTTAGATAGATCACTTTAAGAGTAAAATTTTGATTTTATATGAGAATATTTAAATAATAAAATCAAAATTTTTAATTATATATAGGTTTTTAAAAATAACCCCATGAATTTTTATTTATCCCTAATCCATTTTAACCCATCCCTAATCTCATTCTCACTTCTACCTGGTTTTCTCATTATCTTGCTCATTAGGCATATTTAGCTATAGGTCAACTTCCATGAACATTATAGTATATTTAAGGTCTAAAACATATTAATAAAATTACATTGGCACAAACTAAATTATCACACATCATTCTCCAATCATTTTCATGCTTTGACCTAGTCAACCTTGCATGCTACATAAAAAATCCAAGAAACAAGGGGTTTCCTATAGCTTTCACTCTCTTTATTATGATAGACCAATTCCACATGGATGTAACTAGTATATTTTAATAAAACATAAAATAATCATACTAGGTGAACCAATCCATTTTTATCCATTTCCAATAATTTCTTTCATATCAGGTCATTAGTAGGGTTTTAGATAGGGTGTAGACTATTTTCCATTCTTAACAATCGTTTATAAATATTAGTATCTAAATCCATAAAAAAATGAAATTAAATTAAATATAGGATAATTAACAAACTATTATTAACTACTTGTATCATAATTTAAAATTTTCACATGCCAACGAGCATAAGAAAATCCTTCTCAGGTTTGTAACACCTCTTTCTGTGCACATAGAAAATCTTGACACCTATTTTCATGATTTCTCCTTTAGTATTTGACCTCAATATTTGGTGAAAAAAATTGACACAACCTATAACACATATTAAAATTATCTTATGATCTTTGACACCTTTAAAACTAAACTTGACCCCTCATTAAGCCATATTAGGTCTCTTTGCTCATCAGGCCTTGAACTAACAGTCATAATTAGACCTTGAACACACCTTAAAACCTCTTGAAATACTCTCAATGTATCAACCTCATGTCATAAAAAATTATAAAAATCTCACATAATACTTATATTATCCACATAAGCCTCATAATATTCATCTCATCATGCTATCAATTCTATTCATTCTCACTATGTTAGAGTAGGCTTCTTAAGACACCTAGTACTTAAGAATTTGAACTCAAACAAGCTAAATCTCAATAATATCAACCAAGAAGATTATTAAATAAGGATAATTTGAATACAAGTCTACTCTCAATAGGCTTATAAGCTTGTCACATCACAACATTGTGTCAAGACCTCATACAGAACTCAAAGACTGCTAAACCATGTATGCTTATCTTGTATACTCCTCAAAACTAGTGCTCAATAATATGTTTACCTTGTATGTTGAAATTAACCTTGACATGTCTTCAACCTTAGAAGAATTAACAAATTTCCTTCAAATTCTCTCTCAATAGAGATACAATAGGTTGCCTTTAAATTTTCTCTTGTCATAAGACTTTTTTATCACAGACCACTTCAACATGCATGGCCTCAACTCATACCTTAACATTAATGACATCCATCTTGTCTTTGAAATAAATGACAACATCAATGACACAATACCAACAATAGGAACATACCTCAACTATCTATGTGTTTGTGTGTATGGATGCATGCATGCATGTATGTATACATACATATAGATTTGATATATCCTATTTAGGTGCTTGGTATAATCAATTTATTGATTGTTTACATGAGTTATCTAAATATGACATGTCAACCCCATTAAAAAAAAGTGACAACATAATGCCATTTTGAAATCGATGTGTCATATTTTAGTTTCTCATAAAACTAATCAATTATTTGGTGGAATGTGCACTCAATTAGGGAAGATTGATCCCTCTAAATATAAATTTAAAAACCTAATGTCATTTGGGACTCGATATTACTTATTTAAATTTATTTTTTAACCAATCACTTGATTGGCTGTATGGGGTACTCAAATACAACATATTTAGCCCCCTAAATACAAATATGATAACCTAATGTTAATTCAATCTCAATATGGCCTATTTGAGTTCCTCGTATAACTAATATCTTAATTGGTTATATGATGGAATCAATAAAGACATATTGAGCCCCCTAAACATAAATGTGACAACCTAATTAATTTTGGATTTGATTTTTCCTATTTTAGGGCCTTGTATAACTATTCATTTTATTGGTTTCATAGACACTCCATAATGGCATATTGATCACCCTAAAAACATTGTAAATAACCTAAAGTCAATTTGGACTCGATATTCCTCATTTGAGTGATTTTACAACCAATCACTTGACTATTTGAAAAGGGCACTTAAATATGAAATATCAAGGTCCCTAAACACAAATGTGGAAACATAATATCATTTGATATTTGATATATCTTATTTGAGTTCCCTTTAAGAGATTACTGGAAACTTAATCTCTTTATTGGTCACACGAGAAATCAATTAGGCCATATCAAGGCCCCTAAATACAAATGTAACAATTTGATTTAAAATTTAAATCAATATTCATTATTTGAGTCTTTTTTCAACCAATCATTTCATTGGTTTCATGGTGAACTCAATTAGGGTATATTGATCCACTAAACACAAATATGACAACATAATGTCATTTAAACAAGATATTCCCTATTTTACTACTTTATTTAAATAAGTAATGAATTAGTTGGAATGGGGAAAATAGATAAGACATATTAAGTCCCCTAAACACAAATACAATTGTTAATAGTGGGCCCTTGAAATTATCCTCATGACATGCTAGTGTTTTAGCCTATAAGTTATTATGGGACTCATAATACATAGAATAAGACATTGATGTAAATTTTATGGTTAATTATGTGGCAACACTTATTTATTACATTTAGCTACCTTAAAGGTTGTGATTTAAATTTATACTTCACAAAGATAATTATAATTACTCACAAAACCATATAAAATTTAGAAACTAATAAATCCTCATTTATATCATTAGTTATATAAAAGTAATTTGGTTAAGGATACATTTGTGTGTGATATAAATTAATTAAAACCTATGTAAGTTTCTCTATAAAATCAAAATAACCAATAAAAATATCAATAAAAACAATAAACCTATATTCTTATGAGTGTTAGGTACATATTCAACATGACTCTTTAGCTTCTAACCTCTTCATTTCTTTATCTACTCATTCTTAGGAAGTTGCTCAACTTTACATTTTAATTTTATTATTACATAAACACTTATAAAATAAAAAATATACATTTTGGCACATAAATGTTTTACAATTAATTAAAAACTATAATTTTAAATCCTTTATTAACACTTTTTGAGACTTAAATAGTTGTATTTATTTGAGAAAAAAATTGATGTCTAAGTGTGGTGACCTAAAAACTACTTTCTACCCAATAGATTCACCAATTTGAGATTCATCACTTTTTAAATTTTTTTATAGATTTTATCAAGCCCATTTTTTCCAAATATATGGATGTCACATAAATTTAATGAAAAAATCCCCAATGAACATGGATATATACCATAATATAATCCAAACACAATAAGAATCTAACAACAACCAAAAGACTCATATAGTCATAAATGATGAATTCATAATACTAAAATCTTGATTTATTTAAAACAACACTAAAAAATTCTTTCATGGTTTGTGCCAAATGACAAATGTACTTATGTTGCTGAGATGACCATCAAAATTTACCTTGGATACTACTAACATAGTTGATCTCCACATGGTCACTTTGATAGGCTATATGGCCACACAAAATGTTCTTCAAGGGGCCACTTTTTCCATCTATTGCTTCCTTGGTATCCTTGGAAAGATTCCACATGGTAAAATTTAACTAAACCATTGCCCTAACACTCTATATGTCTAGCATGTATTCTTAGGACCTATGGAGCAATACGATAGTACCATGTGGTAGCATCTTGCTATCCTGCTAGCCCACATAATTTACACTTGATATAAACATATATGGAACTATAGAGTATCAGGATTTTACCATATGTTAGAATATATCTCACCCACTTTCCCATAGGCTTTGCACCTAGTATGAACATCTTTAGGATAAGAAAAAAATAATATTTTTACACATGGTAGCATCCCACTCACCTTTTTCACCATGGATTCATGCCTAGTATATGCATTTTGGAGATAATGGGTCACTAGGATGATACCATGTGTCAAAAATCCATGAACCTAATTTCTTGGAGGATTTGTAAACTATCCAAACATATCCAAGATAGTAGGTCACCAAGATGATGCCACATGGTAATATCTTATAGGTCCACTTGCCCATAGGTTTTACATTGAGTATGATAATTTTTGGGATTGTAGAATTATGAGATTGTACCATATGGAAACATAATACTAGCCCATTATCCCAGTGTTGACTGTATAACTGACTACATTGACATCACTCTTGGGTTCACAGGATAGTGTCATGTATCTTCTTCTAAACCACTCACCAAAATGTCATGAAATTGTCTAAGGAAAAATTGAAAACAAAAGGCCAAAGACACCAATTAGTTAAGTAAAAATCCACAAAAATACCTATCTATGAGGCATCTAAAGAAAGTATAGGTGAACAAATTTAGTCATCATGGACAATATATCTAAGGAAAAGGCCTAAATCTAACCAATTAAAAGTTTACAAACTAATCAAAAGGTGACCAAGTTAATTTAATTTTGATTATGTTATCTTATACATAGAATAATTTATCCAAGATATAATCTAATGTTAAAATTGAAGTGTAGAAACTTAAGGCTACTTTAAATTTGATCAACTAAAAAGGTAAGAAAATCTAAGACATTGAAATTAATAGACATCAAAGCTTAAATAATCTCTTGACACTAAACCAATATTATCATTAGTTTAGTTGAATATCTAAAATGTAGTAGACAAGCTCAACCTAAAATATGACTCAATTATTCATTAAAAGTTAAATCTTCTAGAATTATTATGGATAACTCATTTATTTAATCAAAGATAAGAAGCTTAAGCTAGGAATCTACTAAGGTTTAACTGTATAGATTCTAGGATTGGCTTACCAAAACCTTGAAAATCAATAATTAATATGTATAAGGGTCTCTGTGGTTTCACCCATCTAGTTTCCTTGTATTATTAATATTTTAGCTTAAGATCCATGCTCTGTTATTTATTCTCCTTTTATTATAACTCTACAAGGGAGACCTTAGTCAAACCTAAAGGTTTCATTCCATGTTAATAATTTAATGAAAGAGATAAATTCTAACATATTTATTCTCTTAATATTAAATGGTTTTGATATGGGAATGTTTATAGTACTTTACTTAGTCATACATAAGACAACCTAAAATCAGAATAATAATAATCCTCAGACTATTAAGTCTTACTATATTGCTATTCTCAATAACAATCACTAAACCAATAATTTGTGTTTCACTCATTTATAGATAATATTAGTCTATAATTTAAATTCCAACATAATACATGAGGGGGCATATAGATCATTTCTTATGTTGAATGTCAATAAGTTTTGACCAAGTATAACATATTCATCAAATTATTAAAAGATTCATATAGGCTTAAGAGATGCTCCTTACTTTATAGATTCCCTCCAAAGGATATAAATTCAAGGCTTATTAAAGTCTTAAATAACACTCTTTCAAAGATTTGTTTAAGGTTTTATCCTACTTAGATGATTCCTTATCAAATATTAGCCAACCAGATCTAGACTAGCTAGGTATAATCCATATTATGAATGGGTTTATATAAAAATATTCATAGAATTATAACACAAGTTCTCTTTATTATCAAAGGAATAGGTAGAATACTTACTTTTCTCCATACTTAAATGTGTATTTAACATTAAATCATCTAGACATGAGGTATTACAATAGTTCAAGATACAATGCACAAGACAACCATACAATATTCAACTAAAGATATAATAAATGTATTAAGGACATTTACTTGGCCAAGATTATTCATTAATATAAAAACATACACAAAGATTATATTGTCAAAAAATATTCCTCATAAGGAGTTATAATAATTTGATATAACCAACTTCTATAGTAGTTATTTGAAGTAATAAATAGAAAATTCAATTGGTAAAATACATAAGATAGTGACTCTCTACTTAGCACACAATACATCATTAACACATAAATATTATTAATAATTTTAGATAAGAATGATTAATCTTTGGCTTTTAACAAGTTATAGAAAGCATTAAAACATGACTAGACTATATCTATAGATGAACCCCTCTTAAATCCAAATGAAAATTTGTCTAATATAAGGTGGTCTCATCTTCCAACCTTTTTACATCATTAAGTAATTGATCTAGGCACCTCCAAGAAGGACTCCTAGATCTAGGCATGTTCATATCATGGTGAAAGGTAAGTAAAATAAAAAAAATTAGTCAAGATTCATTGGGATCAAGGAGATGGATACTCATAAGGTTATAATTCAAGCATCTCTAAGTCAAGAGGTTACCAACCTCAAATCTATTTTTAGAAAGTATAATACACAAAAGAGAAAACACAAGGATCATAAGGATAGGACCCATTATGCATACAACCACTAAGGTGTGTTTTATAATAAATCATGAGAGGAATTAGGAGGTTTACTATCATGTCCAACATGAGAGACCTACCCATTATTCCATCATGAAGAATTTAACATCTATAGGAATCACAAGTTTTACATGATGAAAGCATAATAACCAGGTAAACAAACATACTATATTTAACACTATCATGGAGGAATATCTCACCTCTAAAATCCCACACAAGGGGTAACAACACTATGGATGAATCAAGAACAACCATAGGAAAATAATGAAGAGAATAAGTAAGCCAACTAACTTAATCCTCTCAAAAACAATAACTTAATCAAGAATCAAATAAACATAATTTAGTCAAACAATAAGGTATTTAAATCAATAGGATACCTACCAAATGATCTAGGCCCTTCCATGGATATTTTTGTAGGTTTCGACTAGTGGAGTCTCAAACTCTTCAGGTTATCTTCTTGATTTCCTTCTCTCCTTTATTTTTTTTCTAGGTTGTCCAAAAATGTCAAAAGTCCCAAACCCTTTTCTCAAAGATCCACACTCCTAAAATAGGCATTATCTCCTTCTTACAACACAATCATATGAAAAGTATTTTTTCTTAATTTAGATTGACTAACCACTTATACTGACCAACCCATGTTTACATAAAAGGGTGATATTTTATAGTCCATACTGCCAAATGGAAGCTCATATAAAGTACTACAGTTGATTTTGAGATCAACGTAATGATTTTCATTGGTTCAATGTAGTGGTCAATTAATGGATGGCTTGCAAGCTACCACTATATAATGTAGATGTTGGCCTACTTCATCTTATGTATTAAATATGATAAACACAAAGTTGGTTCCACCAACCCAATAGATATTATAACCACTATGAAATGCCAACTTATAAAAGAAATGTCAACTAGCATAGGGAATTCCACTTAATCAGTTAAGGTTTAGAGAAGATGTAGGTCAAATATAGGATCACACATGATGTATCTATGCTTGGCATAGTCTTTGTTCCTTCATTGTCAATGACATATTATTACACACTTATTACACCCATGAAATATGTTATCCTAATAGTCAAATCTTGTAATTATATCATGATAGATAATTTACTTAAACCAACATAATTAGATTACCAAGAAATTGACAAGATCATGAAGTGATATTCTTATATCACATTAATTCATATGTAATTTTATTTACAACATAAGGTAATAATTTATGAATTACTAAACTAGAATTTACCATGTTCATAATCCTCTTACATTCATAGTTAGTACCACCAAGGGAGTATAACCATTAGTTTAGCATAGTAAGATTATTTTCTTGTGATGGTTCTTATAGATTTATTTATATTTTTCAAAGAGGTTTAATTTTCTAGTTTTCACTTCTTATTTACTACTTAGCCATCCTTCTAAATTTTCAACTAAGAATCATATTAACTTGCCTCCCCTTTATGAGTTTTCAATAAATAGTAATAAATAAAATGTTTCCATTTATGGGTTTTCAACATTTTTGGGCATGCACAAAAAGTCTTCACCAAAAAAATTATCCTTTCAAAGAAAACTTGCATTAATAAAAATGGTTCAAAACTAAAGGAAATCACAATATCTTATTGATATGTGAGTGACATTGGTTACTTTGGTGTATTTAGCACTACTTGTCTAACCTACCTAGAGATCTTATATGATGTTAGGGATGTTCTTGGAGTAGATTCATACTATTGTGTTGATTTCACCAAATAAATATTATGTGCCTATTATATTTGAAGTGACTTCTATGTTTGTGTGATATTTGATTAATTTGAACAATATTGTATCATTGAGCACATCCTTGACTAATCCCATAATGTCCACTAGGTGAGGTTTTAAGTTATTCTAATCATCCAATCCATAACACAACATTATGAAATTTATATCTATTCCAATTTATACATGATGTCCTTCACATCATCTTCACTAATAGCTATGATCAATAGTTAATGTAGTGCAACATTTCGATCAATGGTCTATATTATTTGATGAAGATGTTCCATAGATATTTAAATCTAAACACTCAAAAAATGTGCCCTTGAAAATTTTAATTACCACACTTATATTAATTCCATTACAATGTATCTACATTGGATTTACTCCCATTGGTCAACATCCATCCATTTTATCATCACACTGCCTTCCATAATTATATGTGGATTGTCCACATTGGTCAATATTTCCTTACTATCATTAATGGATTTTTG